>LKNJ01002302.1:97177-114785 GCA_002120245.1 Maccullochella peelii
CAAAGAGGCTGGGGGTGGAGGTGGAACGAAAGGCAAGAGTGTAGCGTGCGAGAGATATTTTGGGAAGGGGGCTCAAAGTATGTGTGTGTGTGGGTGTGTGTATTTGAGCATGGGCATGCCTGAAAGCTGGAAACAAAGTCAGCGAGCAAGGCCGCGGACCCCGGGGCTTCCAGAGAAACTTGACCCCCTGTTGCACGCTGTTCTGATTTAAAGTCTGAAAGCTCATGATACATTTAACCCAGAGACTGTTAGACAGTGACATAAACACTCAAACAGAACTGAGTTGCCTCTAAAAGGTCCAATATGTACGTGCAGCACAGGGCTCCATGATGAAACACTGACTCTCCACCAGGGCTTTGCTTTAGCAGTGATTTATTTGGAGCGGAGAATTAAGCAATCTGAGTGTTATGAGAGGACGGGATCATAGGCTTTAACCTGTGTATGGAGACAAATATTGTGTTTGTTCACAGAGCTAACAGGGTGTTATTATAAATGATGATTTATAAAAGCTACAGAAAATAAATGGGTCATGTGCAAGTAAAACGTTTGAGCGTACAGTAAAGCGTAATGCTGTGACAGTCACAGAACCTGGTCATGTAAACACCACAGTAGGCCTTGGTTTCCCAGGAGCTCCTTGAAATGAAAGTTAATCATTTCTCTGTTAATTTAGAGTGATGACGTTTCCTCTCCTGCTTATATCCTGTTATAACCCAAAACTCAGAATGAAACTTAAGTTTAAGGTTTGGGCCCTTTCCTTATGTACCTCTCAGTACTCAATAGTGCAACAGGTAGCAATTAGGTGTCTTAAGGTCTGAGCATGCTTATAATATAGGAAGTGGACGAAACCAGGAAAAGCTGCATGTCTTTGTTTCTGCGCTTAGCAATGATATTTCTCGTTTTTCTTGTCTTTAAAATGTGGTGTGTCCCTTTCTTGCCAGTGTGAAGAGATTGGCTTGGTAGCAGTGCAGAGCCAGTCATCCCTTAAGGTGCCACACAGAGTTTGTGAGACTGTAGTCTATAATGTTTCACATATTTAGAGGTCTGCACTGGCACAAGTCCGAAAAGACGTATTTGCAGAGAGTGAAAAGACTGGAAGGCATGCAGATGCATTAGGTGTCACTGGGATCACACTTTCGGCCTTTCAACAGCCCAGCGCCATTCCTGGGGGTATGGTATGTTGTCTTTTACCACCCAGCCATCTAGAAGCATAAGTTTACCAGCCTCAAAACTTCAACTATTTATTTAGAATTTACTGATGTTCTTTAACATAGGTCAGTAAATTTCACGTCAGAGGGAACTTAAATATTGTCCTGATGGAGAGCTGACAAATAAATTCTCTCAGTTAAAATGATGAAAACTCCAAGATCAAATTTGCTCTTACTAACGCTGCCATACAGTAGTGTGAGTCCTAACAGACACCCACACAGCCAGAGGAATAGAAGGTGGTCTTGCATTCCTGCTGCTTTCAGGTGGTTCCAGTGTGGTTTCTGTTGACCCACTTTCCCTCCTGTCTGCTGGCTGGATAACACTGCGGTTTAGCAGCAGCGAGAGTTCACACCCTGGGAATAGCTGGCAGCCACCGAGGGAGGGACAGTGGAAGAGCGGACTACTGTAAGAGTGTGATTAATGAGCGAGTGTTATGGCAGCACCGCAGAGAACAAAGAGACTAATCTACAGCACATGGAGAGTGGAAACACCGCACATACCAGAGGGTGGATCTAAAAACTACCCACGTCTGCTGGTTAGTAATAGAGCTGCAAAACCAGCTGCGGACATGTTGAAGGTGAATACTTGTCAACTGATGTTGTGTTGCATAATGTGTACTGCACAGAATGCTCCTGCAGCTTCAAAGTATCAGAGAAGTGCAATTTATGAAGAATGTCCACACTGAAAGTAAAATAAGATGAGGTCTGGATAACGTGTGCATGGACACTCTTGTGCATTCTTGTGTGTGTATGCAGGTGTGTGTGTGTGTGTGTGTGTGTGTGTGTGTGTGTGTGTGTCAGGCACTGATTAATATCATAGTGCAATGGCATGGTTAATCTGGTGGGCTCAGGCCTCGGGCGTCTATCCCCTCTACTGTCTGTGACAGGTGTTAGTGTGTGTGCTTCCACAGAGAAAAGGCAGGCTCAGTCTCTCACCTCACCCATAAATCACACACTAGGGCTAATTGATTCAGCTCGGGTTCTTACGCTGCTTCCCCACCAAATCCTTAAAGAGTCGTCCAGGCTGCTTTTTAACAGAGTGTTGGGTTCTGTTATGCAAGCCTCCATAAATTGCTCATGTTCTCTTCAAAAGACTCTACAGAGAGGCGGCTGATTCATGACCTATGGCCACCAACTCTAGAAACCTTCTACGGACCGCTGAGCTTTTAAACGCTTTGTTAGACTGTGTGTTTAGTGAATGTACAGTTTTTTAAGACCACAGTGGTAAAAGAAGTGGTAGATGATCTATGATCTTCAATTGGCAATCATCATAATGAAAAGAATTATCCAGTCCACCAATCAAAGTCGATGCAGCAGCACCAGAGATGTCACACATTCTTCTTCCTTGTCAAAACCTGGCACCAACATTCGGGCATGTTATGCTTGTAGCAAATGAATGGAAACTAATGGCTGCCTGGAATGGTAAAAACTATTTTTAGATTTCTAACAGCATATGGTTTGCATGTGGTTAGCTGTGATATAAAGCTGTGATTTCTAATACATAGGCTAAACTTGCAAAACTGCTAGCATGGTCCTTAAGACCATATCTTCAGTTTGGTTATATTGTATGATTTGCTGTCAGGTTTTTCGGGCCGACTCTGTTTGTCTGTCTCTTTTTCTCTTTTGGAGTTGTGTTTTGTCTGTGGGTCCAGTTGGAAGCAATCTGCAGGCTGGCAGAGAATGAAAGCGCTCCCTGGTTCATCCCTGATGCTCCCCAGCCGCCGTCCGGCTCGACTCTCTCCGCGGGCCTCCGTCTCCAGCCCTCCCCGGTGGGCTAAGACCTGCTCAAGGTCCCCTCTGTGATGTGGGCTGCCCAATAAAAGCCAATACTAGCTGGATTCCCAGGCCCAGTTTCCCCCTGAGCCTTTATCTTTCACAGCGTTGGCTGGGGGTGAGGGCTGCCAGAGAATTAGGTTTCACTCTGCTCACACAGACTGTCTCGCTCTTTGACTCTGCTTGACTGTGGCAAAACCCTGGGTGGAAGGAGCTGAAGCAGCTGTGTGTGTCTGTAGTTGGGTTTCCATCTCAGCATTTTCCTTTCAAAACAGGAGGGGCTGATTGGACTGGATATGGATTTCACAAAACAATTCCTCAATATCTTAAAATAGTTCATAAAGGATAGGTTCAAATTTATGTTAGTCTATCTCAATACAATACTCACATGCCAAATGTACTTAGAGTTATTGGTCTCTGTGTTTTCCCTACACATTGTTTCCTCTGGAGAGCCAGGGCTCAGGGATAGTAACACAAAGGCGGAATTTTATTCTAAAGGACTGTATCTTTTGAAGAACACTTGATTTGTCTAACCCAGACTGCTGAAGCCTCATATGTGTCACTGTGGGTTGTCCCCCATCTCTTACACTGTCGTTGAGCTAGGGTTTGAACATCTGTGACTCCATTACAACTGGGCAAGCTCAATCTGCTCAGGAACACCGTGTGAAACAAGTGAAATCTCCAGAACAGCTACTGGTGGGACCCTGTGGGGAAATTATTTTATCAACACTGGATGTACAACATTTTGTCAGATTCAATGCCAATGTTTTTAGCCATGCTTGTGGCGCGGCTCTACGGATGGCAATGTCAGTCTGTCAGTTGGCCGGTCAACCACCTCTTGGTCCAGAGTCAGACTGAAATATCTTTGCAACTAGTGGATGGATTGCCATGAAATTTGGTGCAGATATCCAGGGTACCCAGAGGATGAATTCTACTGATGTTGGTGATCCAGAGTTTTAATCTAGTGCCATTTTTTTTTAGTACAACACTTTGGTTGGAATTTGACGAACTCCCGACTGAAGTTGAAGCGCAAGTCTGACCTTTCTCTGATGCAACCTGATGACAGCAATGAATGCGTCTGAGTATGCAGGTGTAGTATTATACATGTTTGTGTTTACAGCAACTCAGCAGCTGCCCTGATTGCTCTCTGCTTCACTGTCGAAACAGGAAAAGCCTCATATAACACACTAAAGATTAACATGCAGTCAGGGAGTTAATCTAGTGCACAAACACAGACACAGAGACAGGTGTCCACGCAAATATACACGCAAGTCTACACTGAGCAGCACTGAGTTGAAACACACATGCATTTGTGTAAAGGTACACACAAGGACAAACAAATCTAAGCTGAAATGCAGAGTAGAATTTATAGTATGGTCAGTCTGACATATACATAAACATGGATACACACACACACACACACACACACACACAAACATCCCCGGACCGAGTTCACCCAGTCATTCCATCCTTGCGGCAGTGAAGCTGTTTTTCCATCGCTGGGCTCTTAGCGTGACTTCGTGGTCCAAACAGCAGTGAAATATTACATGGGCCCGGGTTATTAAAACTGTTATTAGCACGGCCAATTGGGGCTAAACAGGACCTGACTGTCACCCTAATGACAGGGTGGCTCTGGGCTGGGAAAAGGGGGGAGGTGGGCTTCTGAAACCTCTGCCCATCATCAACCAAACAGCCCCAGTGGAGTCCCCACCACTAACATCCATCCACCACCAACCACCCCTTATCCCTCCATGTGCTCATAACTCTGTGGATCCTCTGCTGCATGAGACAAATAAAACTGTGGTATTGACATCTAAAGCCACAGATACACGCAGACATGGAGACAGAGAGGGAAATAAATACAGACACTTTTACACAAATAAATACTGACATGTGGATGCACAAATATGCATATAAAGACAAATTCTAGTGCAAATAAACACGGTTATAGATAAATAAACACATAGGCAGAGACTTCAAAATAATCTTTTTATATGCCTCAGTTCCTTTTCCAGCACAGTTATGTTATTGGCATGACTGTTCAATGGGGGGAAAAAAGTGTGTTTTGTTCTTGTACTGCACAACCTCTGTATAACCAGTGGTGGAAAGTAGATGAGTACATTTAGTCAAGTACTGTACTTGAATACAGTTTTAAGGTACTTGTACTTTACTTTTAATGCATTGCAGTGTAAGATTTTAAATACAAAACATATAATGTAGGATTGAAACAGAATACTATATACACTGAGTGAAGCATGAGAAAACCAACATAAAATGTACTAAATACTATATACACCATATGTGTATTGACACAAGCTGTGAACACAACACTGGCAAACTTGTTGCTTATTTACGCATCCACCAGACATGAAGCAACATTAGCAGTCAGTCAAATGTAAGGCCAATGGCCAACTCATGAGGGAAATGTCTGGCTCATGAGCTAGTCACTAACTTTGTCTGTCTGTAGTTAGGTGCAGGGAACGTTTCTAGCTATAAATAGACTCTGCTGTGGCCGAAAATGACACAGATGAGAGCTGTGAGAGTGAACCAAAACAGTAAAGTTGAGGGCCAGAAAACCAAAGCAATGAACTGAAAGGCGACATAAAGCTCCATAGCGCTGAGGGGACTGAAGAGTCGGATGATAGTTCTCTGTGGATTCACAGAGTGGCACCTTTCACTTACATGTAGTCATGTGATCCATTGTTAATATAAAAATATGATTATTGTTGCTTTAAGTACATTTTGCTGCTAATATTTGTATGTAAAGTTTTGATTGAAGGACTTTTACTTGTAATGGAGTGTTTTTACATTGTGGTGCTGCTACTTCTACTCAAGATAAGGATATGACTACCTCCTCCACTATTGTGTATAACAGTTCACAATCACCAGTATCTGTTTTGGTTAGATTTGGCTAATCAAAACTAAACAAAATAAAGACTAAGTAAACACAGGGCAGTCTGGTGGGCTAGCAGTTAAGAAGCATCCGATCCCTGGTTCATACCCCTCTCTTACTCCCCACATTTCCTGTCTGTATCTACACTGTCACTATCAAATGAAGACAAAATGCCAAAAATGAAAAAAAAGCTTTAATAAAGAATTTGTTAACACACTTCTGGCGTACCTCGGATCGCTGTCCTTTCCACATGATTACTATTTTACCCAAAGAGCACCCGACCCTACAATCTTTAACATCCTCTGATTTTTTTCCCACCAATATCTGCTTTAAAATAATAATATGAAAGACTTCCAAAATGGACAACATGTATTTACACAAATCATTCAAAACCCAATAAGCACATATCAAATCTCTCTTTCCTCCTACTCAGCTCTATACTCCCCATCTCACCCACCTCAGACACACACAGAGCACAAAACATAGCTGTAGCCCAGCGGTGGCTGATGCTGACCAGCTACAGTGGGGTTCAGCTGGAGCCAGAGAGACCACTGTGGTTATCATCATGTCTCAGTATCCAAAACACAGTCATGCTAACTCCCCTACCCCAGCCTCCACCACTGAGGCAAATCCATTCAGATAACCAAACACACAGTGGATATCAAAACTCTACACACCCTCAAACTTTCTAGTTAGTTTTATTGCCTTGAAGCCTGAAATTAAGTCAATAAATTACGCGTTTTCCACTTTCACTTGGACATACAGCAGGAAATGGAATCAGTAAATATTTACAACTGGTGAAAACACAAAGTCAAAAGGCCGTAACACAACTTTATACATCACTTTTTAATCAGCTTAGTGATTCCCACCATTATTCAATAGGCAATTATAATCAAATATTTATAAATGATTATGATTATAACAAATCACAAACTTTACAAATAAACTTAAGTAAAAGTTGAGGTACAAGTAAAAGTCCTGCTTTCAAAATTTGACATTGTAAATGTACAAAAGTGTCAGCAACAAGATGTAAATTCCCTTTGGGATTAATAAAGTAGTCAATCTGTCTATCTTCTGTAGTATCAAAAGTAAAAGTAGTCATCATGCAGAATGGCCCTTTAGGGAGTGTTAAATTATTAAACACGCTGGATTATTATTACAGATGCTTGGTGAGAAGGTGGCATTTTAATGTCATTTACATACATTCTAACGTAGCTGGTTTAAGGGAAGCTAATTTTAGCTACTTCACATACTGTCGGGTGGTTTAATCTAATAATGTATCATATTTTATAAGCTGATCATATGTTTTGTAAGTACAATTATATTTTTGTGTTTTTCTGTGAAATACATGTAGTGGAGTAAAAGTACAAGCCTCCAAAAGTACCTCAAAATTGTACTGTACTGACCACATTTATCACTTTCACTTTTGAGCTTCAAATGTGGATGTGCTGTACATGTGAAGGGTTGTATTCAACACTATGGATTATATACATGTCAAATTTAATTAATTTTGCCCAGGAAATCCAGTTCTAAAATGCGTTTATTATGCTGTAACAAAATGTGACTTAAAGTAACTTTAACGCAACTTTTACTCCAATCAAATCATGTCAGTAACCTTTCTGATTTCATAGGGGTCAAGGATCAACACTTAGAATGTGAATTATTTACGAAAGCATCATGAACAGTGAATAAAATGGGCATCTATTTAAAAATCAATAGTTAACTCTTTACAGCCTCTTTCCCTATTAAAGACAATGGGCCACAACCAAACGTGATGTGCACGTGTTGCATAGAGGAGGCATTCTGATAGGATTAAACACATATATTGTTATAGGTGTAGTCAAATTAAAATATTTTCCTTTCCAGTCTAAAAGTAATAGAAACTAGTAAATCTGAAAAAGCTCCTGTATGTGGATTGAAGACATCCACTGTACATACTTCCATATTCAACCGTCCATTCATTTGTCCAAAAATGCAAAGAGAAGCATCGAAAGACTATTTCCAGCTCAGGCTCGACACATGGAGTGGGTTTGAATCAACAAACAAGAAGTCTGCCCTATGAAATATGAGTCCAAAAACAAAGCTCTCCCTTCAGTGAGACCCCCAACCCCAGCACACACACACACACACACATGCACACCTCAGTCTTAAAACCCCCACATGACACACTCGTTCTCTCAAGACCCTTCACCTTCTCCACTTCCAACAGTTAATCACACACACGGGGTTGGGGGGGAGGTGAGTTAGGGGGTGACGCTGGGGCAACAGTGAGTTGTGGCCCTTCAGACAGTCACTGCTGACAGAGCTGGTGAATGTTTGCGTGCACGTGCGCATGGATCTCCCCTAAGATTGACCCACAATCCCTTGCCTCCTCTCTGTGTTTTTTTGACCTCAGTAATGGTGGCTGTCACGGCCAATCCCTGAGCTGGCCACTGATTTACCCCAGGTGACGCTTTGGCTATTGTCCAGCCTAAGGAGCTGCTCTGACCCTTGAACCCTGACCCCCAGGGTCTGCCCTGTGCCCTGACCAGAGTACGGAGCTGGAGTTGTTGCTGAGGGGAGAGGCGGCATGTGGATCAGACCAGACTGACGGGTTTGTGTGTGGAAACGGATTCCAGAGCCCCCGACCTCACAACTCACAACCAGTTCTGATTTACATGCATCTTAATAGTGTTGGAGAGCTTACACTACAGTGGGTTAGCAGTCTCTGCTGCTGACATCTGATGTTTTTGATTAGTTATTTATTGTACAACTGAGTAATACTAAACTTTCAAACAGTTCTTGTTTCTGGGATGTTTTGGTCATAGAAGTGGAAAGACACTCAGTGGCCACTTTATTAGGTACACCTGTAAAATGTAATGCTCAGCCATAAATTCTACCTTAACAAAAAAGCATCATGTTCAGTTTTGATTGACACTGTCAGAGAAGTATTACTTTAACTATACTGTATGTTTATTATTGAGGTTGTAATTTGCAGTGGTGTTAAACTGGACTGCATTATATTACATATAACATACTCTATACAGTGACCTCAGTTCGCTTTATAGTCACATGTTTCATACACCCTCCAATCATGTATGTCCATGGTCCATGGCACTCATTCAGTCTACATACAACAACTCTGAATGTATCTTGCTCCACCTCCTCAGCCTCCTCCTGTTTCAGCAATTTTGAATGTTTAATATGTGTTTATGTTCTGCCAGGGGGGTTTGTGAGTTCAGTGACAGCCTGTGTCAAGCTTGCTTAGGTTTGCTCCACAGGATCACATGAGCAAAACCACACCGCCAAAATAAAATGCATATTGCTGCAATAAATGGTTGGAATCTTGATGCAAGTGACCTCACTATTGATCTGCTATTGTATATATGTAGGATTATTTTGAGCTTTTTTTATTTTTGAAAGATCAGGGGATTCATCAACTTTAATTTTGAAATTTAAGACACCAGTGAAATTCAGATTCAGTAATCAATAATGAAAAAAAAAACTTTTTTTCTAAAACTCAACAAATAAATCTTTCTGCAAGAAGTAGGACCACTGTTGCAGCAATTCACACAAAACAAATGGGGCTTCTTCAACACATTGGTTCATAATTTCATAGATGGTGCAAGAATGAACATTTGTAATCCAAAGTCTCATAATGGCCAAAGAGAGACAGTCAGGTTAGTCTGGAATGAAAGAAAAGATGATCACACTCAGCGACAAGTGTTTTTGTCGCTGAGTGTGCAGCCAGGTGGTCGGTGGTCGGTGCTCAGTACGTGCGCGGTGTTGGTACACGGCCGGAGCTGATGACAGAGAGCGAGCAGACAGACAGCAGCTGTCAGTCTGGCTCAGTTACAGCCAAACACCACCAACACTGATACACCTCACCAATACCCTGAGGTCGAAGTCTGGGTCATGGAGCTCTAGAGTTCACAGTGGCTTTAACTCCCTTGCCCTTCTCACATTGAGGTATATTTTCATGTGGCTGTTCTGTTAGAACCAATCTGGTATGGATACAGATGTAGTGTTTTATTGTAACCCTTTCTCCAAGACATTATGTTTATACTGTGTACTACTAATTTGTTTTCCCAAATACATTTTGAGGGAAAGTGCTGTCTAGATCAGGCAACGTTTTTTTTAAGTGAAGGAACTGCTACATGTACTGCACGGTCGCACGGGTGTGGTCGGAGTGGATGGTGGGCATTAAAAGCGCGGGATTGTGATACCAGAAAGCAGGCATAACATCATGGACTCTGTGTGTGGTTGGGTTTAGGCAACAAAAGCACTTTGATAAAGGTTAGGGAAAGATTACTGTATTCTTTCATTTAAATGTTAATGAATTAAACACATACGCCCTTGTGCTTTAAGTCACGTTGGACTTTTTCGGGATAAAACCTTAAAACCTTTCCCCAACCTTAACCAAGTGCTCTGTGTACCTAAACATATGTACAAAACATGAAACACACTTTAGGTGTTACAAGTGGATATTGTATTGCAAGAACATTTTGCAACTTGGCTGGTATGTTCATTGAAAACGGTTCCTCATTATATTGATAAAAATGCAATTCTGGCAGCATTAGGTGTCTAACCAAGTAGTGTGTAAATGTAATTTCTAGGATACAGGGTTGCTTATTGGTGACTTGTGGTTCAAATCTTCAATCACTGCATAGGAGGTTTTATGTCACAATATTGCTTCAATGAGTAAGTATTTGCTAATAATACTTCAAGTATCAAAAGCAAAAGTACTCAATGCAGAGAGTGGCCCTTGTGAGTGTGATACAATAATATATTAGATAAGTATTACTCATGTAAGTAGCATTTAACTGGTTGGTTGTTTAAACTATTTTATATACTGTTTTATTACATTGTAGTTTAATGTATATGTGTCAAATAAATGTAGTGCTGTATAATTGAAGTGGAGTAGAAGTATGAAGTAGCATAAAATGGAAAGTAAAGTAAAAGTACGTCATACTTGTACTTGAATAAAATCCTTGTAGTAAATGTGTCTAGTTACGTTCCACCACTCAGTCCAGTACAGTAACACCACAGTAGGAAGGGCATGCCATCAAAGACAGTTTTTCTTATCCAGCTTTCATTCATTTGTTTCGTATCACAGAATGCTGTACCGCTACTATTTTATATAGCCTACAAACCATAGGAAATATATCTTTTGCTACATTCTTATGCTATAATTGATGGTCGTGTTTTGTTAACTGCCACCATGATTTGCTCTTTATTTATTATAATTTTTCTCTATGCTTATAAAATGTACTGCATGGATCCAGTTTTACCCACTGAGATTATTCAAATTTCATTTCATCTTCTTGAAACTCATGATTTAAGTCATTTATGAATTTTTGAAAGGGAAATTTAAGGCTTTTAGGTTACCATCCTCACATTTTACAATCCTTCCCTGACCAGACTGCAAACCGGCACTTAACCCAACACAGACCTTCGCCAAAGACCAAGGCTGTAATTCAAAAGCCCCCCTGTGTGTTAGTTATATAGGCTATCCCCCAGTTTACTTCCCTGTTCCGCGTGACTGGCATGGTGTAGACATGGGCCCTCTGTTTGACAGGCTCTGGTTCCACTGGCAATATAAACCTGCTGGAGCTGGGGAGAAATAACAGGGCAGTCACATTCACACATAGAAAGTGTATACACACATACAGCATATAATGTCTAGGTTTTTCTTGTAATGTGTAATCTCAGTGAGACTTTACATGGTTAAATAAAGATATAAACATTAATAAACAAGTACCTACATACACTCAAGAGAACGAGAGAGCTTTAGACATAGAAAGAAAATGAGAGAGAGGGAATGCATGGGAATGATAGAGGACGTCTGGAGCAATAAAGGCTGGTACCAGCATTCAGAGTTTAAGGGCCGACAGGGCTTCGGATATGAATCTCGCCCAAGCACGGCGAACTCTGACCTTCTGCCAGAAGTCCCTGTGGGGTGCAGCGCAGTTATTGTCTTCATCTTTCTGCCCAACTCTCCCTGACCTCCTCTGTCTTCCATCTGCACAAGTCCATTACGTCCATTTATTTCATCGCTACAAATCTCTGCACATAAACTGCTCTTTTTCTCCTCTCCGCTCTATTCACTCTCTGTCGTTCCCGTCCATTCATGGCCCGAACAGAGCCATCGATTCATCAGCCGGACATGACCGTATTGTGTTAGAATGCGAGGATGAGAAAGGGAGAAAGAGCTCGGCCATTAGGGCAACACTAAAAAGCGGAGCGTGGTCCTGAGGTCAACATGGAGGACAGAGAGGATGCAGGATATTTGGACCTTTCAGGCAAATGATACAACGGTTCAAAAGTACTCCACGCTGATTTAACACCCATCAGTCATCCACTGTAAGCTGGAACAGATTTGATGTCTCATGTCATGGGAAAAGGTCTTCTCCCTGTGCTAATTTAACATCCATTATTCATCCATTATAGCTAACTAACAGAAACAAAGATTTTACATTATATATCAAAGGGAGAAGGCCTTTGGGGCTCTTGTAATCTCTTTCCGCCATTCTTCATATGTATAATTGTCTCAGCGCTTTTTGGTTCTGTTCGGTCTGTTTCTAATGGTTTTGTATTATTTCAAGTGTTAGCTACATGCTTTCACTGTTTATATTTATCCCTTACAAAACTCAGTGATATGTCATGGGAAAAGCCTTCCAGGGGTCGTTTTAGACAATTGCAGAGGGGGGCCGCAGAACAGAATTCAACTCACTGGCAAACTTATGGGAATGATTACAGTACAAAGACTGTTGTTGTCAGGATGTGAGCTACAGTTAGCTTCAACAAGACAGCACTGTCCAACAGGAAGATGTTTCAGTGGGTCTGTGTGCTGCAATGTGCTTAGTCTTATGCTGATTAGATTACTTTATTTATTCTACTGAGTGAAATCCTTCCTGGATGCACACTCAGCTCTGTGTGTGCATGTATTTCTTCTCTGAGGTCAGAGAACTAGGGTTACATTGCAGTGGACACACTGCAGGGTGTCACAGTAGGGATGGAAAACCTATACTGTACGTAAGAATCGAAACAACAAACTGTTTTGTTTTTTTATGTAAGATCTCGGCCCCACAATGATCTTCAGTCCCGGAGGGAAATCCGAAGCTTTCCATCAGCGTTCATTTCACGCTTTTAATCATGACATCACCTCGCTACATGACAACAAACAGAGCAAGATGTAACCGGATAACCTTTGAGCTTGGGGACCATCAGCGACGCTCTTGGCCTCTTTCTCCTCATCCTCATCCAACTCCTCCAAGACCTACTCCTCTTTCCCCTCTGGTCTCTTGGGACCTCCGAGTCACAGATGAAGGAGGAAGGAAGGAGTAAGCTCATAGTTAGGGCGATGCATTTGTGACTGGAGCCTAGCAGAGGAACAGGGAAAGTATAGACAGAAAAGATAAATGTAAGCCCTTTTTTTTATAAACTACTGAGGAGGTACTTGACTATGCCACTCCAGACTTTGGCAGCCTCATATTACCAGAACTTCTTTACTGAAATTATCATGTAAACTCTGCAGGCCTGCATACTTTCTTCTTGTTGGGGTTGGAGGTGGTAAAAGTGTTTCCATCAATGTTGTACTGAGTGATCCCTCATTTTGGAAAGCACTTTCAACTCCTATGTTAAGACTTTCCACCAGTGAACATACCCAACAGCAATTTTTTTAAGTGTGTGTCTATGTGTGTAAACTTTCGTTCACCCTCCTGGCTATTACTGTGAGCAAGAATGTGTTTTTAGTGAACCTGCCTGCTTAAATAAGGATTGAGGACTTCCATCTCGACCCTGCCCCGGTCAGCCCTTAGCAACACACATTCCAGTGCATCATGGGCCACATAGCCTCACAGCCTAATGAAGATGAGGTGAGGTGTGATGGGAGATGAAGTCATCAGGCGAGGGGAGGCAGTGGGAAAGCAGTGATGGGAGTCATAAATCAGAACTCATTGTCTGTGTCGCAGAATGTGTGTGTGAGAAGGGGTTGTGACTGGGTGGATATGAAGGAGTGATGAATTTTCAGAATAGGGGGGTGGGAGAGAGAGGGTCAATGGTAGGGGATAAGGGATGTGAGGGAGATCAGGGTGCGGTCAGTGTGATGTAATCCACTGGACATCTGTGCTCTGATGACAGACAAGACACGCCGTGTTCCGGCACCAGGAGTTCTCAGACACATACACACATGTATACACACACACATACACACCTCCCTCCTCCAGGGAGCTGCAGTGCTGTCCCTGTCTGGGAGCCAGAGACTTGGTACTAATGAGACTAAATGAGGCTGGAGCCTCTCTGTGAAGAGGTCACAGCTTGTCAAACAGTCAGTCAAGCAGCTGGTTACAATATTGGTTCGAGTATATGCCAACCAGTTTAACAACCTGTTAGCTATTCAGTCAGTCAACCAGTCAGCTAATGAAGCAGCCATGAAAAGAGTCACCCAAAGTTGGCCAATAAACCAGTTGGTCTTTCAGTCAGTAAGCAGGTTAGCTCATTAAATAGCCAGCAGCTAGCTAGTCAATCAGTAAAACTGCTTGTGGCAAATAAACCATTCAGTCAACCAGACAGCCAACCATTTTGTCATTCAACCAAACCATCCAGTAAACCAGCTTGCCTGTCAGTCACCAAGAGCTGAGTTTAGCCATGCATGTGCTGATTAAAGCGATGGGGCAGGCCGAGTGGGGGGGGGCATCAGGCTTATGTAAGGCAAGAGCTAGGCCAAGCAGAACTGACACAGGCCAGGCCTTAGATTACCTCAGCATGGGGCAGAAATATGCTGACCAAGGCTGCGGGTTGACTGAGAGTCCAGGGGGGTCGGTGGGGATTGAATGAAGTTTATTTGACTGTGGGTAATATAGGCTTTCTTCAAAAACAAACAGGACTAATTTTGTTTGGTGTGTGTTTTAGCAGCTGTGACCTCCTATATGAGTAAGCCTGACCCCGTCCTTGCAGCCTGGGGGATTCCAGCTCCTCAAATGTCCGACACTGAGTAGACCCTACATATATATGTACATTTTTCTGGTGTATGTTTAGTGTGTTTGAATTTGTGTAACGTATGGGTAGAGTGATGTGTGTACTGCGTGGATTGTGTGCTCTTTTCAAGGTTGGGTGATGTCCTTGGTACAGGTGCAGGACGGAAGGATATACTGGACAATGGTCACCACACACTCAGACTCACACACTCACATTCAGACACACAAACTAGATCTATTACAGCTCAAATAACAGAGACAACACAGTCACTCTGGCCCTTTTTAAAGCCAAACCAAGACTTGGACCAGACTATTCCCATGACTTAAGGGCTGGGATGATGATTACACTGTTGCCATAGAGATGCTTCAGATGACAAAATATTGTCAGTGAAGTATTCATTCAGACAAAGTACTGCAGCAGATGTTTCATGACCAAAGAATTGTAGTAGTAAAACTCCTAATGGAGGTTTTGACATTCTTCCTAGTACATTCAAAATCATAGAAATAAGCGCAATGACAAAGGATTTGTCATTCAAAAACTTATTTAGTTCACATTCCACAGCAGACAGTTTTATAACACTCCTGAATACCAGTCACGTACACAAATAGAGACACTTACAACTACAAAAGACTAAAGCTTGCTGCCGAAAATGTGCGCTTGAAATTGTTGAAATACTGAAAGAAGTTGAAGTGGTAGTTAAAATACAATTTCTGAAAGAGTCTGAAATGAGGCTGAAAGAGGTTTCGGTTTAAGTGTAAGCAATGAATGAAGTTGACATGTCAATTCAAGTGTGAGCACTGAGTAAAGCTGAACTGTCACTTTCAAGAGAAAGTAGTGAAGAGAGTTGAACTTCAGCTCAAGTGTAAAAAAGGTGAAAGCAGTGAAAGCTGTCAGTTGACGCATAAGAGGTGAAAGCAGCTGATGTGTAAATGATCAAAGGAGTTTCAAATTTAGCTTGAAGTGGTAGCACTGAAGACAGTTCAAGTGTGTGTACTGTAAGCAGTTAAAATGACAGTTGGTATGTACGCACTGACAGGAGCAAAAGTGCCAGATCTGAATATATTTCAACTGTCAGTTGAATAAAAATCAGTTGTCAGTTGACATGTAATTGGTGAAAGCAGTGAAAACTTACGCAGTGAAAGCACTATGCATTTTATTTGAAGTGTAAGTTAATGAGGCAATTGAATGTCTCTTCATTTACTTTGAAGGCCAACATTTTAAAAACTGTAAGACATATCACTTAAAATGTGTAAGACAGGACAAGCTTGTCAAGCTTTCAATGCATAATTTAGTGTGCAGTTTGGAAACTGTGTGAGTAAGAAGAGGTGAAAGAGTGTTTGTGATAAAAGCTATGATATGACATTTTCTTAAATAAAGAAACAAACAAGCTACTTGGTCTGACTTTCTACAGAGGAGTTCATGTATTTGCAGTTTGTCCAGTGTGAGAGGTCAGAGTTGATCTGTAAAGGTCAGACCATTGGGAGTCCTTTCTGGTTTTAATCCTCAGGACCCCTCCCTGGGGCAGGTCAGCCATATACACATCACATAGGCTGCCCCTTGCTATGCCTGACAAATGGAACAATAGTGGAGGCAGCTTTCCATAGCGGTTGCCAGTCTGCATGACAACTCTCACAACAACTCCACTTTCTTTAAACCTATTGCACAATCCTCACTTTATTTTTCATTATTCATGCAAGCAAAGACATGAGTATTTGCTTTGACGACGTACCACTGTGTCAAGTTATTTACTGTGATATTGACAACAAATAGAATTAGGTCATTCCTGTTAGCATTTTCTTTTATTGTTTTATGAGAAATAAGTTTTTAAGTCAATAATAGATAATGGCAGACAGCTGCAGATGGACATGTTTTTCTGATTTGCCCTGTCTACCGCTCTCTTTCTCTTTACCCCTCTCTACTTCTTGATTCTAATCCTGCTAATTAAGCTTTGAGAGCCTGCAGGGCTCCCCCCCCCCCCATCCTCATCTCCACAGCTTTCTCACAGCGAGCATAAAGAGCTGGAGGAGAGTAGACTGAGAGTGAGAGAGAGAGAGACTGAACAGAGGGTGGATTCATGGCGGCTCTGCTCTGCTTCTTATCAGTATCCTGGCTCTGTGAATGAAGCTCTTCAGAGGAGCTCCTCGCCCCTTGATACCCAATACGCCTCCAAAGCTATCTCTGAATCCCCACCGCGTGTGCACACACACACAGGCAGACCTTACATATACTGCACATCTACAAATGAGAATAAACATCAGCGTATGCAACAGTGCAAAGTAGGGCTGCAACAAGTTAGTATTTTGATCATCAATTAATCTGCTGATATATTTTTTTGATGTCAGCTTGTATTTCAGTCTATAAAATGTTTTTTAAAAGTGAAAAACGCCTTTCACAACTTCCCAGAGCCCAGAGAGTTTTGTCCAATCAGAAGTCCAAATCAAAAAGAAAATTTTGACATCTACAATTCCATGACAACTGGGAAAACTCCACCAGCTGATGAAGGCCATGTGATAAGATTGAAAGCTCCAGAACAGCTACTGAGTGAACCTTGTACTGAGATTGTTTCCTCACCAAAAGATATTCTGTTTTTCTGCTTGATAAATTACTTTACTGATTAATTCATCAACAGAATTGTTATCAATTCATTTTCAGTTGATCAACTGATTGATTGATGACTGCTTTCTCTGACTGAATTGTCTTGTGATATATACAGTGGGGCAAAAAAGTATTTAGTCAGCCACCAATTGTGCAAGTTCTCCCACTTAAAAAGATGAGGGAG
>LKNJ01002303.1:0-65271 GCA_002120245.1 Maccullochella peelii
CTCAGGTGATCTCATTATTTTATGGACACAGCAGTGGAGAGGCCACATTCATAGTAGCCTCTCTCGCTTAATCAGGCCATTACTCATGCAGAGCAGCGGAGGCACTTATAGGAAATATTGATCATATTTTGACAGAGTATTCTCCCCTCTCCATAATCAGCAACGCATTACCGCCGCGACGCTGATTCTGTGCACACAGCACACGCGACAACATCATTAGATGCCATTGCACAGGGGTTACACTTATCAGCATTCCAAAGCAGGCAGTCTGTGTTTGCGTGTTAAGATGTTTGCCTAATGATTTCAACTAATCTGTTTATTTCCAATGTTTATCTAAACAGCCTGTGAGGGGGGAGGGGGGGTAGTAAAGCAAGGAACATGGCTTTTCAAAATCAAAGACTTCAAAGCACTAATCGCCTGCGTGAAGATTAATGAATTACTCTTACGAATGCTCCTCTCAGTCTTCACTCATGCAATTTTTTTTTATGTTTGGCTAAAGTCAATACCCGTGCAGAGCCACACTCTGAATAGATAGCTAACCCAAAGGCCAAGACCCTGTATGAGTCAGATCATCGTCCCATGGGACGTTTGCTAAAGATGCTGTGACACGCCTAAAGAGCAAAGCTCCAGCGGGGGCCCCGAGGGCTGTTTGCATTTGGCAGCACAAGCCAAAAGTATTTTCTCTGTCTAAGTGAAGCCTCGCCAAGGGTCAAGTGAAATCAATATGTTAATCCATAAATTGTCCAGAGTGATAATTACTAAGAGGAACAGTAATTACAAAAGACATTAATTTACTTCTTAGATTTTGTGCCAGGGGAGAGTTTCACCCAGGCTTGATTCATCTGGATGGAAACAATTCACAGAGGAAGCGTTCCCTTTTTTAAAGCAGTGGTCGTCTTTTAAGGAACAGTGGGCACACACAAGCCCTCGGTCAAAGCACTTTTGGATATGCTAAGGGATTGTTTGAAGGTTTTCAAACCCCTGTGTAGTCAGCTCCAGGGTTCTTACATTGATCAGTCAGTGATGACAAAGGTTTCACAAAATACACACTTGTTCCCTTCGACAACGTGTCCTGGACATTAGCATAATAATAATATAAAAAATCTATACGGGCTGTTAAGGGATAAAACCTTAATGTCCTCAGCTAAAGACACATGGAGCGTCACACAAAAGCCACCCTGCTTTAATAGGGTGACAACCTGTATACATTTTGATCTTTTTCTTCCCAGCCACTTTGAGGCATGGCACAAACATTGCACAAGCATTCTTCTCTAAACCCCAGGTTGCAGCTGGTCTGCCACTCGCTGTGGACTGCCAAGTGCAAGAAATGGGTCTCTTTTATCAGGATGGAGCAAATCTGGGCTAATGTGTCTGGTAGAGAGTGTCCCAGGGAGCCTCGCTCTCCCATTCTTTGGCCATTCTTTCCACTTTTCTCCTCTTCTGCTCTTGGGATAATTGCAGTTTAATTGGGTGACAAGAAATGAAAACTGTGTCCACATTATCTAGGATTATCTCCTTTTCCTCCAGCCTGCCATCAATTCAAAGAAGCCCATTTATCAGCACAGGGAAGCTGATGCTTGGTCAGCGGAGAAGAAGCTTTGAGCACCAGTTAGCAAAATGAAGAGAGAAGGGGGCTGGGAGCAATGGGAGGGGGCTGACAGCTAAGAAAAATACTCTTTGTATCTTATCGTAACCATACATTCATCTTCAAGATGCATATCTTTTACACACTCTAAATCTATAAAAATACAATAATATTATTCTAAAGAATTATTTCTCCCAAAAAAGAAAAAAAAACAGTATTAGTTCTGGCATTGTCAGTTCTCCAACTAAAATTCAACAGCAATCGTTTGCAGCTTTGAATACTTGAGTTTAATTATTCAGAAACATTTCACAAAACCTACAACACATCACCTGGACAACACCTGTTAATGAATACCAATAAGTCTCTCAGCATTGTGGCTTGGATGTGCTTTATAGCCAGCTTCATTCATTTCCTCAGCATTCTTGAATTCTGCACGGCAAGGTTATAAACATTGAGTCATACTCAGGCCAGCCGTAGCTCACATTCCTTTTTTTTGGGCTGTACTCAACCTTAAAAGCCTCTTTCAGGATGCATGAATGAACTTCATTTTCTCTCTGAGAACTTTGCTCCAATAGCTGAAAAAATGAAGGTTGTTTAGAGAGGGAAGGAGGAGAGACAATGAGGGAAAAAATGAAAGCTTTCAGATGCCATTATGAACATTGCCCTCTATTCTTTTCAGCTGTTTATACTGTACATTTTCCTCACAATAATTCTCCTTTGCCTTAATATGCCTCCCAGTCACTCAAGCACAATTCTAAATGGGCCTTGCATCAGGGTTATGGTAATACAGTAAGTACTAGAAAAATGATGGAAAGGCATTCTGGGGGAGGATCAGGGTAAAGGGAGCAGATCAGAAAATGGCTTCATTAATACTTTGCTAGCCTCTGCACAGAAGTAGATGAAAGAAAAGAGACCTTGCCAATGCACTACATACATACCTATTCAGTCTCAGGTGCAACATTTAAGATGGCCTGATCATTTGGTGGAAAGAGCAGGCTTTGTGTAGCACTAAAGCATGAAAATCTGCTGTACAATGACCGAGCTGGAGTGCCTTCCACTCTGAATGCAACAGGGGACCTACTCTAAACACAATACGTTTGAAGGTTACAAGATGTATTGTCTGCTCTTAGGAGTGTGTGTGTGTGTGTGTGTGTGTGCGTGTGTGTGTGAGAATGTGTGTCTGTGTGCATTTGCATGGAATGCACATAGGAGTAGACAAAATAACATATACCCACTGTAGAAATTGACTTATAGAATATAAACTTAGTCTTGCTGGGCGTGTAGAATGCTTTCAAGTAACAACTTTACTATTATAAACATCAATACAAAGTTGCGTATTAGCGTGATCGCCAGTTAGCATTATTTGTCAAACCCAAGCATATCCATCATTGGTTCTGTGATGTTTTGTGATGATTTTCCACACTGTTCTCTTCATATATGAAACAATTCAGCAGTTGTTGACTGGTGCATTTAAATTTGGGCAGAGGATTTGGTCTTTTAGGAGCTTTGTTAGTTTTGTACAGGTTGCTCTGAAAACCCAACGTGCTACATGCTACTGTAGTCCTCTGTTATAGCAAATAAATTCAGAAAATTAGCTTTTAACTTAATAGCAATGTTTGTGATTTGGTGTCTTCCAGACTCAAGTACTTTTTAAGCAGGTGTTTGCATTACTTTGACTAACCCCTATGTTCTGTACGTTTGTGAGCTACGATGTACATGTCGTGCTGTATTATATTTTGTAATTTAGCAATTTCTATTCTATTATTTCTGACTGAATGACCGATGATACGCAGATCTACTATGCACAATTCAAAAGAACACCGGAAATTCATACAATGATTGTTTTAGGCTAAGAATTCATTTGAAACTGAGAGATGAGATAAAGTTGTCTGAGAGATACTGAGAGGTGAAAGGGGGTCGTGTTTTGCTGAATCAGCCAGCCATACTTAAAGAAATATACAATGACACAAATGGTTATGCCTCGTTGCTTACTCTGTTGTGACCAATTGTAGAAACAGTGTAAGTTCTGTGATTACTCCCATAAAGTTTTAATGAATATGAAGTACGTTTTCATAGCTGTGATTATAACAGTTGGCTTACAGCAGTAGGACCGATACCTGGTTCAGAATCAGGGCTATGCAGGAATATGGCTGTGGTGAATAGCTGCCACATTCATCCAGGCAGTGTTAATCATTTTTACGCAGGGCAGCAGTATAAAATTGCTAAAGGAGAATTGCTTCAGCCTGGTCAGTGCAGGGTGCAGTTTGTCTAATCAGAGTGCAAATAAGGTTTGATCACTGTCCAGCGTAATCTGGCCCACAAGCAGCATTTACAGCACTAAATCAAGCGTCAGGGAAGCTGCAGGTGCTGCCTCACAGACAGGCCTCCCCCTGGGGGCCCTGTGCTGGGGAATAAACAGCAAATAAATGGCAGTGCTGGGAGAGCGATGAGCTGATTAACTCACTGCAGGGCAGTTTCTCATTATCCCCTTAACCCAGACGGAGACCTACCCAGTCTTACACCCTGTCTCACTTACAGTAGGGCACTGTCCTGCGTCAGCCTGGCTGACATTGTCTGGGTTATACTTTCGGTAAGATACAGTCTGTATAGATGATGTATAAAAAAGTGAGAATGTGTGCGTGTGTGGATGTGGATGTGGACACCAGTGTGTGTGCGCGTGTGTGTGTGTGTGTGTGTGTGCTGTGTGGTCCATCTCTGGGGAGACTGCTAATGTGTCAGCTCCATGGCTCATTTCTTTCAATTACAGTGGCTGGACTAGGAGAGCCCACCAGCGGTCCACTGACAGCTCCATATGGGTCCCATCACCGCTTATCACGGGCCACTCGTGGATAATTCATTTACCCTTCATTGAATATGACATATTACCATCAACAAAAGCAGTTATATATCACACAATTCACACATTGTTAATTAAGAGCAGGTTATCGTGACAGTCATTTTAGATGCAAAATTATTCTATTCAGACAGAGGTGGGATTATTTAACTGAGCCTTTTATAATTTATCACAAAACATGAAAATGGAAATAATGGTATTTTGAAATAATTGCTTTCCAGTATAAAGTTTACTTTACATAAGTGAAAACTTATTAAATTAAAGGATCTGTATTGAAATAAAGAAAAGTCACTTTTTGGCTGTTCCTGGTGCTCCAGAGAAAAATGATTTTTTTTGTGTTGTAAAATGTTGATTTAGCATGTCACCTGAATATAAAGCATCCTCAGACATACTTTGAAATGAGCTGCACTGTTTTCCATTGTGCCTTCCCCTGTGGTTTCAAAGCGAATTAATTAACATGATACAGAAATAGGTAGAATGCAAATGTTGGAGCCCTCACTTTATGCCTGGGTGTCCTTTTGTTCCCCTTTATTGTACCAAATTATTTAATTGGGTCTCTCTGATTGTGCACAGACACAGGAAGGAACACAGGCCATTGTTAGCTTCCAACAAGCCACAATACGGTATCAAATTCAATTCCCATCAAAACGGCAGGCTGCTGTAGAGCCCACAGCGGCCTCGGAGATTAATGAAGATCTGCATCAAGGCAAAGCGCTGGTCTGAGATGGGAGATTTCTCCCAAATAAAAGACCCCTTCACCAAGAACAAAGGGGGCCCTGAAAAGCAACGGGATGTTCTGAGAGGATGAAATAAATCAAAACAAAGACAAGAGTTTGGGTTGGTGGTGAGGGGGGGCTCTAGACCAATTTTTTTCTTGTCATTTGATTTATTTAATTCAGTCAACACGTTGAAATACTCAATACAAGCCTGATATTTCTGTAGGAGATGAAATAAATACACTTTACAATTAATTTATTTTATATGCATTAACAGAATGATGTATCCTATTTAAATCCTATATAAACAGCACAAAAAAGGGAGCAATTTCATAACTATTTTAGAGCACAGTCGTCTCCCTAAAACTTGAGTTTTTAATGACAGGGTGTAGGTGTGAATAGGTTGTGAAGAAAAACACGTTACTCACTGCCTAAAGAATCAAACAAGTCATGATTCATCTTGACGGCTGTGTGTTCATCAAAGTGTAAGGGATAAACAGTAGAGTGAAAGCAATGACCGGCACTGTTCTTTGTACGTGGATAACCGAGTTATCCAGATTAGATTGTTGACGATTTGACATGAGTCTGGATTTTTGGGTTCTTCAAAGCTGGTTTAAAATTAATCTGGAACTGTTGTCAGAGCAACAAGTCCCTATGCCCAAACCTGCAAAGGTGCAGGCTTATTGACAGTGAGCTGGATCATGACCAAGACGTAGGGTGAACCCCATATATGAACTCATTTCAAATACAAAAGTCTTGCTTTCTTAGATGTATAATGAAAGAGTGTTGATATAATGATGATTTTAAAAGATAACATGCAGGTTATTGAGAAATCATTATAATCTGTTCATGTAATTATCACAATGAGGAGTCACCTACACTTATACATGATCAAATATACAACAAAAAACATTTGTACATTAAAAAAAGAAAATATTCTGACTGTTAAAAGACCAATGGAGTCAGAACATATGGTGTTAAATTTGAAATAAAAATTTGCCATTTGAACATTAAAACCTATTAAATGATTAACTGTAGAACTCACTTTGCTTAAAATTGTTAATGCAATTAAAGCTGCTTTTTAAAGAGTGCGGAAACACTGTGGAGCACATTGAGAGCAAAATGACACCCGTAGCAATGCAGGAACACACATAAAAAACTTATGACTTATGAATAAATCTATTGCCCCATTGCATGCTGGGAGGCTTCCCAACACACCTACCTCATGTAACTGCAATCACATGATCAGCAATCAGCTAATCATATGAATGCTGACCATGGTTTCAACTCTCTACTCATTTTGCCTATATTTCAAATTAAGTGCACACTGTTACTCAAGATAAGTTACTCTTACTCAAGTTAACTGGATGAGAATAAACAGGATTATTTTAGCCCAATAACAATATGTTAGCCAGAATTAGTTAAGCCACATTTGAAGAACAGGGCCCCAGGGTCTGAAGTGAATTAATACACGGCCTCTCTCTGTTTTGTTCTTTCAAATAACAGTCATCGGAGGAGAGACACACTTCAACTGTATTCAGAGTGTGTGAATGGATTTCTTCTCTTCACTCGCTTTGTATGAACTGCAACAACTGGGTGACTTGCAGAATGCAGCATGTCGACAGGTGGGCTCTTTCAACACAACTTAGCACACAACACTTGTTTTGTTTTTTGCCTGAGAGATTCCAGACTCCATGTTGGACTCTGGTCATCTTTTCAGCTGTTTGATAACCACAAATAGGAGATATTTTTCCAGGAATAGATACTCCAGTTCCATTTCCTAAGTGATTTTTACCTGCAGTATATGCACTCAAAGCACTCTAAAGATTGATGCTTTTGAGAACTTGAATTCATACATATCTAATTATAATATAATATAATAACTAATGCTGCACTGCACGGCTGAATTTGGTACCACAATTCCAAAAGAGACTAAAAGACAGCCACAAATGATTTTAAGTTTTTGGTCAGTGCCACCTAAACACTGCTCTCCACTCTTTCACATTCTGCACATGGCGTGTCCCAGCCAGCCATATTTACTTCATTTCCCCCGATTCATAGATGCTGCTCGCTGGACCAGAACATTCCAGCTGCCACCTCAACATCTCATTATTTTTTTTGAAATATCAAGCTTGTATCTTCTTGATAAATAATTCGCAGTAGTATAATGTATCAGACTAAAACATATTTTCAGGGGGGCATGGAGGTTAAAGTGCCAATCTCACCTTTTTAATTTTTTTTCGCCCTGAAGACAGAGATTTCCATATATAGAGTGACCATGGTTTGTGTTGAACATGAGCAATCGGGATGAAGCGCACGGCGACACATATTGCTGTCAGAGATTGGAAATGAGGCCTGCTAACCTGTAGGCAGCCTCCCCAGACCAATCAGCTTTACACATTGCCAATGCATTTGCCGCCTCTAAAAAGAATTGTGACTGAAGTTTTTATCAGAGTAGTTGACAAACATTACTCTTTAATGCAGTTTTGTAGAAATGCATTCTTATCCCTCTTGGAAGGCATTTATCTACTTGAAGCCTGCAAAATGGTTGCCACAGGGAAGGATTTCTTTTAATAGACTACAATAGGCTCAGTATGGGACACATTCTGATTTTTGTGATAGATAGGGGGCCCAGCCATATATTCTTGGGAAATTGTTTATCTTCAAGCTGGAGGAGTGAAAGGCCGTTTTACAATAGCATTTCAACCTTCATCTGAAATGATTCTTTTGACTCATATAAATTGTTCTGTAGAATTTCAGACAGGTGCTTTTCATAAAAAATATCAATCTGCAAAAGGAGATGTCACAAAACATGAATACAAACCACCCTGATAGGAGAAAAAATGTGTGTGTGTGTGTGTGTGTGTGTGTGTGTGTGTGTGTGTGTGTGTGTGTATATATATATGCACGCATTTTTATTTTAAATGTATATATTGTATATTA
Organism: Maccullochella peelii; assembly: GCA_002120245.1. Lineage (NCBI taxonomy): Eukaryota > Metazoa > Chordata > Actinopteri > Centrarchiformes > Percichthyidae > Maccullochella > Maccullochella peelii. The sequence goes on from LKNJ01002303.1 coordinate 8,099, forward strand.
TTCATATATACTGTAAATTAACATTTCTGATATTATGAATAAATGGACGTCTCTCTCATTTTGTTGGAAAACGCAGAAGAAAAAAAGCCCTCTGTGGGAGGCAAACGTCCCACGACATCTGCTATTCAGACGGAGCGACATTGTGCTGCGGTGCTGTCTCTCAGGGCTTCGTGCGGCTGACGCTTTTTTCTTGTGAGGTCCTTGTGGTGCTTGGGCAGGGCCTTTCCCTGGCCTGTCTCTGAAACAGAAGCCAGCAACCAGGCGACACAATGTAAGAGCAGGGCCCAAAGATGGGGGTGGGGGGTGGGGGGGTACTCTTAACACCACTCTAAGGAAGCAGGGACAATAAATCAATAGACTGTCCCTCTCCAGTAGGGGCCAAATGTAAACAAATTGAAAAGGACGGAGAACAAAACAGATTGGTGACTGAAACAGACATACTCAATAGGGGTACTGCTACGAATGAAATGCCTTTGTGGTTGTTTCCTTCCAGCTTTCACCATGATGTGTGCCATTCTCGACATCATGACATGTGATAGCAAGTGTAACCAACTTCAAATTTTGACTAGAAAAACAACAGGTGCAAAGAATCTTACAGAATCCCTTATATTTTGCTCATTCTAGTATCAGCACGTGTCAAAATGAACATCTGCAACGCAATGAGATGTATTCAGCGCTGCAGGTACTCTAATTTGTCAGCGCACTTCTTCTCAGAGACCTATGCCGATGAGCCAAAGCAACATCTTACACCGTATAACATACAGCGCTCAAGGGCACAAGCACAGAACTCTGTACATGTCAGAGCTGCATGCCACAAGTTAAATTAATGAATCTTTAAAAGGTTTAGTTTTTTTAATGAGAGAATCTGTTGTAGCTTTTTATCAAACCTCTTCATATTTCACTGAGGTGGAATGGTGCACCACATTTGCGAGGCAGAACTAATGCTATATAAATCTCAAGTAATAAGCAGGCCCTGGGGACATCATCTAAATGAAGATTTTACACCAATTTAAACCTGCCTGCAATTTGATTCCTGCCTTAAGTGCATTTGTTTAACAGGTGCTGGAGATGCAAGCGTTTCCCTCCAAAGTGTCGCTATGTCTCCTTTATTAATTTCTGGATTGCAAGTGGGCGGGGGAGTATGAAGAGAAAGGGGAGTTGACAAACACTAATCAAAGGTTCAGAGTGGGCTGATTCTACCATACAAGCAATGTACTTTTGCTTCATTTGCAAACTAATGATTTTAAACCCCCACAATCTGTTTGAGGTCAGCTCCTGTGTATTTTGGATACGCTTGACTATTAGCATCACTGAAAGCTTCAGATGTGTCAAGCCTGCTCCCCCTCCAGTGATAGTCACCTACTTTAATTTCCCTGCAGGCCTCAGAGGGGGATGAATTCAACTAAAATCACAAGCTGTTTTGTTGGCAATCCTTTGTGGCCTATAATGAATCTAATGAATATAAAGAGAGGAGAAGGGAGGGAGTGGGGAAAGGGATGGAGGCGAATACATTTCAACCACGCTGTGTTGCTTTTACTTGACGATTTGTGACCCTCAACAATGGGACAATGGCGAGTGTTTTTGTACCCTTAATTTGCCTTTGTGTTTCAGCTTCATCTCTTTCACCGCCATGCATTGAAAGTCGTCAGTTGAAGAATAACTGCTGACTCCATGGTCCGTCAAACAAAGGGGAAGGTTTTAAGATGAATCCCTAACTATCAGCCAGCCAGAGGAGCAGAAAGGGAAAGGGGCTCAGAGACAACAGCCAAGTCAAAGGTCGAATTAGCCGGAGTTCCCAAACAGGCCTGAAGCACTTCCTCTCTCGTCTAACACACCACAAACAGCTTTTCCACCTCTTAAAAGCTGCTGAACATTTGTACTCGCCCTCAGAGAGGTGTTTGGCACATGAATTAAAGTGGCTCATCTGATAAGAGCAGAGGCGAGTGAAGGTAGAAGCCCAATGGAGTTGTGGCACTGCTGTTAACGCTGGCATGTTTCTGATTTCACAGGCCCCTCAGGTGGCAGGATCGTATTAACAGCCTTGTTGTTCTCAACTCCAACCCACATTCAGGTCAGGACTTAAAGTTAGAGGGACTTTCTTACCACTTGGATCTATTCCACAAGCAAATAAAGAGAAAAAAACACTAACCACAAATCAAATACAGTGCAAATGACCACAGCCAAACTAATGCCATACTAAATATTTTGGCACATGAACTTTTAAGTGCTGTAGTGTACGCTGGGTAGATGATAAAAAAGTTCTGTGTCACTGGTCCATGCCGGTATGCTCCCCAGTCCCTGTAATGATTTCTATTCATAAACATGCAGTGTGCTATCCTCCACCTGGCAGCTGCCTCTGTGCATATGAGATTACTATTATGCATCTTCCAATCCCAAGGATAAACATCTCTCCACTTTTGAAGTTTGCAAGCATGAGGCATATTTTAGCGCCATACGACTTAAGCATCCCTTCAGGTATCACTTGCAATCTTTTCTCATTCTATATACATTGTTCAACTTTAATGGGTATCTAATTTGTGTTATCAGCTTACAGGGCAGTAAGTAATAATTTGCATGGCTGCCCTAAGCAAATATGCTTCCATAAGCATCCCATAGTATAGACACTAGAATGGATTAACCTCCATATTGGCTATGCCTCGACGGTCAGTGCTTTTTTAGAAATAACTAGAACAGATTGTTTAGTTTGGTGGCAATCGTGCTGTAAAATTTTTTTTACCACAAAACCCTTCTACCTTCAGATGCTACATTGGATAAAATCCTTGAACCCATAGCAACTGTGAAATGACATCTGTGGATGATGATTACGACCCCTTACTGGAACAAACACATATTATGGGTTTGTACTTGAATTATCTTATTTTCTCTGTTAACATACAGCGAGTATTGCAAGTAGCCTCTTGTCCTCTTGTAAATCCAGTTGCCCTCTAACCAGGCTCACAATCACGATGAATACAGTATCAGTCTGTCTTTGTAAGTATTTGGGCATTTTCAAGCTATTTTTTCCTGCCATATTCTTGCCTAAGCAGTGATAACAAGCCTAAGCAGAACGAAGGTCAGCGTGACTTTAGCATGTCAGCTTTACACAATAGTGGCTATCAGTGCTGACAGTAGATTCACTACTAACAGTCCCTAAGACACAGAGAAAACCTCAGAGAAGCCCATTGAACTTGTCTGAGAGCTCTTTTCCCCCTGACAAGGTCTCAGTAGTCCCTCACGTGGACGACAGCTCTCTCTAGCTCGAGTGGATTTCAAATGCCAGTTGCACTCCAACGTAAACCCCCCCGTATCGACACTGGTGGGAGTAAAGATCCTCAGTCCAGAGCCGCAAGTTAATCAACATTTGAAATTAGCCTGCACATGTGTACTGTGTGTTCACGGTGGCACTACAGGGTAAACGGGGATACATCTAGGAGAGCAGCTTGATATTCTACTGGCTTGCATCAGGCATGTGTGTTACGCTTGTTAGCTTAGTAGACAGTTAATTGCCATGGTGGGTGGTTAGAGTGCTAGGAGCCTGATCTTAGGAATATGTCATATTTGTTAATCGGACATGCAGATGCAAATAATGTGTGACAGACTGTGACCAACACAACCGGAACATAAATGCTGTTAACTTCAGAAATGTTCTTGGCTCTGAAATATTACTGCATAAAGGCTATAAAGACAACCCACTGTTTATCTATTTATTTATTTTGTTTAGTTATTTCTGTTCATGGGCCAATATGACAAAAGAAGTGTGATAACAAAAAAGATCCTACTGGAATAGTAGGGTGCCAGATTATGCTTTGTTGTGGGCTCTGTGTACTACAATCCCACGCTAGTTGGGAATTGTTGGCCTGATTACATTAGCTGGTACTAAGAATGCATGTAAACCAAGTGAAATCTGAACTGTGTGCACCGTGAACGGAAGGAACACTCGAGCTGCACAACCTAATTCATATTCCTGGAAGGATTTGTAATTTGCAAAACATATCAGATATTTGACAGGAGGGCACAGCCTCTTTAAAACTATGCTATTCAAACTTGCATACAGTTTGAAAAGCTCGTCCATAAAGATTGATTAAAGTTGTAAAGATTTTGCATCAAAAGGGCTTCTGATTAAAGCTATCTGCCACCGAGATGCTACTCTTTTGCATCAGTCCTGTAATCTCTCTCACTTGGTGAAATTGTTGTTAATGCAGAAATAATATCAATGCAAACTATATTAATAACCATGGTGTGAGAAGCTGGAGCAATGTCACTTAATCAATGAAAACAAATCATGTACACCTTGCTATGATTATCTGGAGGAGTGTGAATATTAATGTCTCAGTCTAAATCAATGTTGGGGTTGCATATATTGCCTCCTGTGTTTACTCATGGTTAAGACATTTCTTTCCTTTATATTTCTTCTGCATCCCTGAGAGCGATCAATGAAATACTAAATAGAGATATGATACCAGCTATTATAGTAATTCACCAACAGTAACAAAACACTAGCGATTGTATTATTGTAAAGTATAAAGATGGGATGTTCAAATTTCAATTAACTTTGGTTTGTATTTGCTGATATTAATTAAGAGGGCTTGCACAAGGACACAAAAGAGACAGGTTTATTGTCTCAGATTATTCTCATGAAAGTAGCATTAGTATGTAGCACAACGCTACCTAATTAACTGGCATGGGAGGCAAGACATTACACTGGAAACCTTTTGATTTGTGGGAGGTAATAGCATTGGGCAAGAAACAGATTCTTTATTTCATTATTTGATAAGAAGGCCTTTAATGAAAATATCAGCCCAGGAGCAACGCAAGTCAACATCACTACTTTGGTGTGAAAAAATAAACTTGCTTCAAGGACTGTGGTTGCAGGCAATGAATTACCTCATGACTACAGTTCATTAAATAAAATGTGAAACACACCTAGTGGGCTAATGGAGGTCAAATGTATAAGCAGCAGCAAGAGTGTAAGGGGATGTGGCAATCAAAGACAAAGCAACATCTAGCCTCTCTCTGACAGGTTAATGAAATGCCTGCTGCTAAGTGTTCGTGCAGTGAGGCTCGGCTCAGTCACAGCGAGGCTTCTCCCGCAATCTGGAGTCAGCGTTGTGACAATGTTGTATCAGTGTCACCGAGAGCAATCATAACATTCCTTTCCTCCTAGTCGAAAGGTTGTTTTAAATTCCCTTGGCAGCAGATTGCTTTAGGGGGTCAAACACACCAAATCTCCGAACAATAATGGGCCAACTATCAGTTACAACACTCACCTGTAATCATTGGCCGGCATTAAAAGCATCTTTTTTTTCCCGCTCCGCATACTTGACTGTGAATGCTTTTGAAATGAGTATAATGTAATCTGTGCCGCAGATATCTTCTGCTTTTGTGCATCTATCCAAGAAGTGAATGGTTAGGCCTATCAGTTACTCTCTGGAGGTGATGTATACGCTTTCTAGAACAATGCGACAAACAGATGAAGGCTATAATATGCTGCCCATTCCTGCTCTCTCAGTTTTCAGGGTTATTTTGTTTTGTTTTGGAAAAACATTTTAGGTGCCGACAACTTTCTTTTTTCTAGAGGAAGAGGTGGAAGGTTGTTTTTTTAAATCAAACTGGCAGCAACCTGAAGATAACTGAACAGTTAAGATGTTTACCAGAAAAAGAACAGGAACTACTTTGTGAAATATAAAACCTGATGGTAAATATAGCTATACTAGTACAAAACAAAATGTACATAAACTGAACAAAATGCACAATTATCTTTTTACAAATCACCTTAATCAATAAAGTTGTGGTACAAACACATGGTGTAACAACAGGAGGCCAAAGTAACCGATGGGAGTCATGAGACATAAAATTTCCATTGCAAGACATATCATTTTGACATTATCTTCAAAAGTTTTTATTCTTTGACTGGGATGTGCGTCAGATTATCCACCTGGCTGTCTATCTGTATTACCCTTTCATTTTCACACTGACAGTTTGAAGAATAAAGACACAGGGTTTAAATACATGTCCCCACTGAATAGAAATTCTTCACCAGATGTGCAACAGATAGTGTCAGTTTAATCTTTCAAAGCAACAGTATCAACTTTACTATGTATTTATTTAAAAAAAAAAAAAAAGAACGACCTTCACAGATTATGATTTCAAATCAGTTAAGTCACAAGTTAAGTTCAACTCTTTTCCAAACTTTCTTTTAATTATTACATTTGCCAGAAAAAAAACCTTTAAATGCTCAAAATTATATTAGAGAGCTGTGACTTTTTCAGAAAAAAAAAAATGTATAAACAGATACAACTACAAAGTTTAAAACATGTATGTACTAAGCAGAGGAAGAAGCCATTTGAGTAATTATAGAGGGACATGAAATGGGCCAGTTAGTATATTCTGTCCCACTTTATCAGGCATCTCCAGCATTGTCCATAGGGAGTTAACTTTTAGACTGTTTACTGGCTCAAAGGCCAGGCATGCATCTGAAGCCACATAGGCAAGATAATGTATCCCAGGCTACAAAAGCAGGCAAATCACTGTGCATTAAGGCTGGACACACAATAGACAACAATGGCTTGCATAAACACTATTTAGAACTATTCACATGGCATTGAAGAGATGGGCGTCGACTCACTATTGCTGCAAAGCCGGCGCATTGTGCAGAGGTGAAAAGAAGTCTAATGAACAGGAAGCCTTATTTGAGAGAGCTGACAGTAACCATACAACAGCCACATTGTGCGCTTGCCACCAACCCTGTGGGTCTCTACATTAGGAGAAATGATGAGAAAGTAACCCGAAAAGACACAGTGGGCCCTTGGACCCACGTAAATGCAACCAGACAATAATGGGGGACACAAGCTGTCCCCACCTTTACCCAAAGCTGCACGTTTACATGCACAGAACATCAACCGCTCTCATGGCCAAGGATAAAAGCCCCCTGGCCAGATGGAACTTTGAAGTACATTTGGGTTAGTTTACCACCAAAGACTGCAATTTTAGTGCAGCAGCAGTTAAAATATATGTCATACATTTTAAATTATATCAAACTCTGCAGGGGAAAGTTAGAAACTCTTGAGTTTGGTGCACTAGGCCTCCCCCTCCACACACACACACACACACACACACACAAATTCACACTCACATTATGCCCCCTGCCTCAAGCTTCATCAATCTTCCACAAAGGGATGACATCACCAATAAGCATAGCCTTTTATAGCTTTAAGCAATAAGCCTTATTTACTGATGAGATAAGCCCTCAGCTATTGTCTAGCCCTCCACTTTTCTTCTTTCTCTCGCAGTTGAAGAATCAAACAGCACTTTTGGAAGGTGACAGAGCATGCCCAGGATTTAAGGCTAAAGCATGCAAAGAGCTTTCCTATTTGGTGGCCTTTCAAAGGGCCACATTAGCCAGTTTAGTTCAAAGCAGCAAGGGCAGGTAAAATGAGAAAAATCCAGGTTACTTTGAGACCACTTGTTCCGTTTCTTTAAGTTTAGTTTTCAATAAATAAGAGGTTACTCTTTACGATTTCAAAACTTTTTATATAAATAGATTCACGCCTGTTTTCTGTGCAAATGTGCATAAAATGTGTTAAATTTGAGTGAAATTATCCACTGAATGTTAAATATACTCCCACTTTACACAGTTTTAAAACAAACCCCAGCCTGGAGAGTTTACGAAGGATAATCATCCATTACATGGGTGACCTATAATTACTGTTTGTAGCAGTATTAGTCGGCCAGTCCATAAGGCCAGTCCGGGGTGGTCACTAAACTGCTGAGGCACCATGATACAGTGTGGCTTGTCACACCTCACGTGTGCATGCTGGGAAGAACTACTTGCAGTTAATGTTACTGTTTTTTATGTGATGCAAGATCACAGAGAAACTGCTAGTTCTAAGCCCTTTAATAAGTTGGAAACCAACATTTGGTAGTTCTAATTTTTTCTACTTTCTGTCACAGGAAAAACTTCGTCTAACTAGGTTGTCGCGACAATCTAGAAAATATAGCATCAACAAATTGAAAACCTATTTTTAACAAGATAAAAAGCCATTTTCTAACACACTACATCCAGTGTCACCACATATATCTTAAAAACGTGCCATTTGTTGTTTGTTTTTCTTAGCTCTACACAGAGTCATGTCAGGTCTTGGGAACTTGTCAGATATTCAGTTTTGTAGTCACTTTAGAAAGGCTGAGCGCAGAGTCTCTGGGGAATTGCTCCAGTCTCCCCATCTCCCCCACCCCATGTCACCAGCCAGGAACAAAGCCGCCATAGTCAATTCTCCTAATTTCACTGCAGCCTGTCGAAATCCTGTTCTCCTTTTCTCCTTCTCTTCAACAAGTACTTTATGCTGGGATCAGTCAGGTCTGAGTCGCCCACAAAAACCTGAGGCTCTCGCTTCATCGTCTTTCAGCACCGAGTTTGACACTCCCCAACTCCCTGCCATTCAGGCGCCTGCACCATGCAATTTGTTTCCATTTGTCAAACAGCAGTATCCATCACAAAAGAAAATGCTGGCACAACAGAAAGTTTGTGAAAAACATTGTCTCCTCAACCCAAAATGGCCTTCAGACTACTTATTTATTGGGCCATAACAAAACAACCTTAAACAATTTACACCACTTTCAGTTGTTATAAATACTTGTTACATTGTTCTTCTCTCAACCGACAGTAAAACATCTTTAACTGAATAGAACATGCATCACATCCTCAAATCAGTATCACATCTCTCTTAAAGTCTGGACGGGCTAAATGCTACAGTGTGAATTCATCATGTCATTCACTGCCTCCACATTGTGCTGACTCTTATTTTGTGTTTTATTTCTTTGGGATTAAACTTCATTGTTAGGACTGCCAGGTTTCTCAGACATTTATTTATTAAAGCTATATCAGCACTATGTTGTCATTGCTATTTGCACACCTATTCAGATATGTCTTAAAATGGCGCTATTATTGGGCGACGTAGGAAGGTATCTGGTTAATAATACTTATTGTGCAAACTTTGTTGTCACCATTCTTGTGTTGGCTGTTATCGAGGGGAGAGCAGAGAGGATATGTGCTGACTCTGATGTAGATAGTGCCATGAGTATTCCTATTGTGGCAGCTGCTGTGTGGTGCAGTCCCTGATAGGGTTTCGAATGCTGTCAATGCTGTGTCAGGTGCATTAGCACCTCAGAGACCCATGATGCTCCAGCTGCTATGTGCCTGTGTCTCCCCGGGCCCTGGCCGCCAGCCTGACACCCGACACAAAGTAATCACAGATCACAGCGTTTAATCACTGAAACAAGCACTCCAGAGGACCCCACTGTCAATATCCCACTCTCTCATTATCTGTTTGGATTGCACATCCACACTGTCAGATAAACAGAGTGGAAAATTAAGATTAAAAATATGGTAATTTCATTTCAGGCAGCAGGCTCCTCTCACTGGCCCATTATGCTATTGATTACCTCTGAATTCAATTTCTCTTTTCAATGTAAACTTTAATCTATTCGCAAGCCAACAATTCAACTCCCAAGGGGCTATTTGAGAGTAAGTAACCATTTAATATGACGCTGGCTGAAGATTCACTGGCTTTAATGAATTGTGTAAATCACTCAGCTCTTAAAGGAACTGATGTCCCGCAGTTCACGACCCAAATCTGGGCCTGGTTAAATACTGCCTTTTATACCAAGCTAAGTGTTTACTGACAGCCATCTCTGAATGTGTAATCACTGGCTCTGCTCTTGTCCGTATGAAGGCGTATTAAACTGCTCCTTTTTAATTGAGCTGGTGATCAAAATTACATTTTAATTGGGACTTAATCGTCATATTGCACTGCCAACATGTTAAAATAACAGAGTAAATAGCTACACCACTTTACCACCATGAAACTGAATTTAAAAATCACTTGACTCACCAAAATAATGACTGGGTTGTTTTCCTTAACCACTTACCAATTTGTAGCATCTTGGTCAAAACCAGTTGTAACCACTGACCTGAAGCAAACACACCATTCAGACATCTGAATATAGGGTGAGCAACAGCAGGAGGAAATGGTTAGTGAGTCAGTGGAAAATGAGACATGTTTAAACGCAAAATAAAGACAGTACTGAAACATTCAAGCAATACTGTTTTATTATATGTAATTTGAATTTCATTTGCTGTGAATTATAAGTGATCATTTGTATCTCATGACTAAACGACTACAAAGTGCAAACTCCCTGAAATATGACCTTTAACAAAACAGTTACAAACCCATACACAAAGATACAGAAAACAAACAGTGTAAATAAATACATAGCTATAAATAGTCAAACGTCATATTATTGCCAAAGTAAAAAGTGCTAACAGCAGCCCATTTATCAAAAGAGTAAAGAGAGAAAGTTGATATTAAACTGGTGAAAAAATTTGAGAGGCAATAAACTTAAAACTTCTGTCCCATGTTTCTTGGTGTTAGTCATCATCATTGCCAGTCCATGACATGTTAACATTTAAACTTTACTGTTCTGTCCTGACAAGAGCTGAGGTAGACATAAAACCACTATCGTCAAAGTGCTGGAAGACTACTCAATTAAAACAGTGCAATTACAAAAAATCAATAGTCTGATTAAGGCACAATAATTACTGAAAACGTTGGTGTCTGTTCTCGGGTTCTCCTTGTCTTTTCAAGCATTTTCCAAATAATAAAAAGACCACAGTCCTACGAAACAATGTTTGCCTTAAGAGAATAATTTAAGTCACCAATAATTTATTGCACCAGGATTAACATATCCAATATCTGCACTCTTTTGAGCACCACTGCAGGATTGAAGCTACCCAAGAGGCCAGAACAGACATACATAAACATAGCAGGGTGTAATCAATAAACAGCCATGCAGTAATATGCTGTCAATAAAGGCACATCCTGCCTCAGATACTTGCCTCTTTTCTGTTCCAGACCAAAAGGACTATGCCAATCCAATGCAGCACACACTACACTCGGCCTGCTGGGAGTCTAAAGACATTTTAATACACAGTGAGGAATCTAAGTATATCTGGTGAAAGATTTGGTCAGTGATGGCAAGCGCGGGGGCCACGGCGACTCTCCAAACTGTCAAAGAGACGTCTCAAAGATGACACAGATGTCCTTGGCACAGCACGCGTCTGTCACTCGCTTTTTGTTCATGTAAACCTGGAAGCGTATCAGGGAAGCAGTGTCACAGAATACAAGCACAGTCCAATCTAAGCTACGATCTGCTAAGGTGTGATTTATGACAGATCCAGTCAGAGCTGGGTGAAGGGATTTGTCACCCGCTGAAGCATGCAAAAGTGGCTTATTTAAGCCTTATAAACAACTGTGAAATTCAAGGGAAAAAAATATATAATCACTGAAACGATTTGTTTTATTTGAGTTCATTTTTACCTGTGTGTTTGCTTAAAGTGTCTACAAAAATGCTTGATTTCTTCATACAAAGAGGCTCTGACAGATCAACGATTTCAATAACAGAAAGTTTGTGAAAAAGAGGTAAAACAGGTGAAAACAGGTTAGCCTCAGCATGAAATATACTGTCTACTCTGGGATTTTCTTTCAATATGGACAAAGGAGCTAGAGGTTGATATCAGATTATTGAATATATTTAAACCTTGACTGACAAGTATAGAAACTTGACACACAACATGTGGACCATCTCAGTATTTAATAAGTGGTGCAAGACAGTTATGGATGCTACAGTAATCTGATCTAAGGAGAGCACCCTACAATAAAGAAAGGAAAACGTAAGGGCTTGAACAATGTCACTACCAATCCGCCAGTGTGCAGGGTAAGATGATACCAAATAATACCACAGTGTGCTGAGTCTTTGAAATCAGTATTTTACTCATTTCACTCCTCTGGCTGAGAAGATACAGTTCCGCTGATAAATTTGTGCGAGGGACAGAGAGAAAATGAAATGATGCCTACTTTTTCTTATTTCACAAAGACCTGTTTGAAGTTGCAATATGGTATCTGTAGTCCCAGACAGATGCACATAAAATGGAATTGAACAATGAATAGCCGGCTCTTATCTGTTCAGTGTCTGAAGGGGAAATACATCACAAATGAATTTTACAGGGAAAAAATATGGACATTCTCTATTACAGTAATCCCCATAGAAAGTTTATCCCAAATCACGATGAAGTTAAACCCAATATTTCCAAATAGATATAGTGCAAAGAAAGCTGCTTTTCTAGAATCATCTCCAAAATGATCTCAAAATTACATTATGAGAAAAAAGATTATACGGAGAGTTTCTTTGATAAAATCAGAGGATGTAAATCTACAAAGAGACAATTTCTCTCTTGAAATTAATGTTATGGTGTTGCAATGCTCCAAGTAGGCACTTTAAATTAAAATGGTAATCAAGTGTCTTTGCATTGTCAGGGTTATGCACATCTTTTCTTGCTTAACTGTATTATTTTGGAGGTGAGCAATGAAGTCTGGAGTTAAAGGGAGAGTCTGGGATTAGTGTGCCAGGGCTGGACTCTATTTAGTCACAGCCCCGTCCTGGGACAAAGGTGGGTGTGGTTACCTGTTTGGCTGTGTGCAGCAGTGAGGCGGCCTCAGCTCTGCCTGTCTGTTGGACAATGTGGTAAAAGAGCCCATCCTGGTTCTGGAGCAGCACATATGGCTGGTCATACTCCTGGATCCTGCCGGCCACCAGAACCTGCAATCACGCATACAATGCTGGGTGTGTGTGTGTGTGTGTGTGTGTGTGTGTGTGTGTGTCACCACCTGTATACTTTGCTTTGGGGAAAACTGACATTTCAGCTGTTTCACTGCTGAGTGATGCATGCAGACAGTGCAAGGTGAATAGAGAAACAGTAGTTCTCCGCACATAGGAACCATCCATTTTATGTGACTCATGCAACAGCAAACACAGGTTCCTGTTTCTGCTCGACAGGGTCACGGACAATGAGCGTGGCCTGTTAGCTGTGTGAAAGTCTAGTACGCTGACTCTGACAGACAGAAGATCAGTGATTTATCCATGTATTTATCCTGGCATTTCAGCGGCTCAGGGGTGGTCCTCAGTCAAATCCAACAATCACACCTTTAAGACGCTCTAGAAAATTACCATCATTTCTGTGTCATCACACGCTGTATAAACCACACACAGAATAGTGCCAATTCAAGCAGTTTGTAAAATACTACAATTATATCACAGACAAATTTTAACAAGCTCGATCCCCTTACAGCGGTAATGAGCAGTTTGTTATCGCTAAAGCCAAGTTTCAGGGAGTGTTTAGTATGAAAGGGAGACTTCTGCAGCTGTTGTCATAATCGACAGTTCAGGAGCAGGATACTGGGAGACGGAGTTTGTATCTTGGAAAACATTCTACGTCTAAAAATGGCACGGCTTAAGATTTGGACAAGGCAATTCAGGTGGGGCCCAATTCAGTTATCCCGGAATGCGTAACAATCTGGGGGCATTTAACACGAGTGTAGGTGTGAAACAGTCCCTGCTGTGTGATATTTGGCTTTTCTCAGCAACCACCTCAGTGACCAAGCAGTCACCAGGTCGTGCCCTGTCCTCCATAGACGCTTGACAAATGCTACCACAAATGGCACTAATTGGCACCTCTGCAGGCAGTAGCAGGAAAGGGCCAAAGATCAAGTGGCACGAGCGCAGGCTCAATGAGAGGGAATGCTGTGAGGGAGAAATCAGCCCAGCTGTTGTAAAATAGGGCAAGTGAATTAAAACTCTGTAAAGATTGTGTAGTAGGCTCCTTGCAGAGAAAGGAAGGGGTGTTTGTAAGCTCTGAATCTCAGGTGTGTTTGACGTACGGGAGTGTGAGTGAATAGGAGGCGCATGTTTTTGCAGGCTACTTCACTTTATACCACAAATTCTGTACACAACGGGAGCCCAATTTATTATAGTATGGTAAGAAAGGAGGGTTTCTTAAAGTTTGTTTAGGGATTTCACAAAATGTTAGAACTGAAAGTAACTTCTAGACCGTTGTTTGTTGTTAAACCCCTTTTTTCTGTCTGTTATTATTAAATTAGTGGTCTCACTTAAAATACTGACTGAAGTGCTGGACAATGGAAATTTACTGAGTTCTTACTTACCAGTATTCTGTCACAGTCAATGATAGTGTTGAGCCTGTGAGCAATGGTGAGGACTGTACACTCCTGAAACTTGTCCCGGATAGTCTGCTGGATGAGGCTGTCAGTTCTAAAAGGAGCAGGGAACACAACACCTCAGCACAAAAAAAACTCTTCCTATAGACCCTTGGGCAGGGATTTTACTTGACACAGAACAATGGCTCATCAGCAGAAAGGTATGTGCAGTAGTAGGCAAAAAAACAAAAAAAAAAACAAAGGATAGCACATCTACTTAAGTTAACAAAGACAGGTTCAGTTTATTTTGACTATAATTATTATTTATTTTTTGGTTTATTAGATATACTTTTGTCTTATTTTCACTCATAATACTTTATGATTTGATTCCATACTGATTCAACACCATCTTTTGTTTCTCAAAAGTCTGGTTTACTGCAGTGGTACTCTGATCAATCCGCCACTCTGTGTAGTGGCAATCTTTTCATGAGGGTTTCACTTATGTGCTATTGATTTATTTGCTCAAACAGAAGTCTTGTTTAAGGAATAATTTCAGTTTATAATTATTACAATTATAGTGGTACTACAGTTTTATTAAACCCAGATTAAAAATATCCATCTGGAGTAGCACTAGTTTACAGTAAACAAGCCACATGTGGAAAGGACTGTTCAAACATTAATGTAAAAGGTTTTACTTATGGACTCAAGTCCCCTGACCTTGGGTCCACATTGGCTGTGGCCTCATCAATGATGAGGATGCGGTTTTTCCGGAGGATGGCCCTGGCCAGACACACCAGCTGCCTCTGGCCCACGCTGAAGTTAGAGCCTGACTCAGTCAGCACCGTCTCCAGCTTATTGGGCAGGTCCTCCACCACGGCCTTCATCTGCACCTGCAGAGAGGGAGAGCAGAGCCCCAACCCTTCATTACTACTGCATAAAGGCTTCCTGTGGGGATGTCTTTAAAGAGCTATCCAAACACACCCATTAACCACCTGGCACAATGCAGGGCCAGGTCCACTGATGACCTTGGCCAGTGCTCTCTTGTGGCCAGCCTCTAGCTTTAATCCAGGCCACCAAACCCATTCAGAGGCAAGACCAGGAGCTGAAGCCCTTCACTGTGGGGGGAGCCTTCATCCTGGTTGGCCTGACTGCCCAAACACATCTCCCCCAGCACTTTCAATGGTTCCCAGTTACAAGCCGCACATTGAGCTGGGCCCCATGGCCCTAATGGGATTTCCCCCCATGACTTGTGGCGAGCAGGGAGGCTGAATGGCAGCATTGTACAGGGGGACAGAGGGATCCCCCCCTGGGCCGGGCAAGGGGGAATCATTCAGAGCCACGCTGGAGTACCTCTTGGAGTGCATTCCACAGGTCCTCATCTGTGTGCTGCCTGAAAGGGTCCAGATTCTTCCTCATGGTGCCTGTGAAGAGAACTGGGTCCTGTGGATAGATGGATATAGAAAGAGAAGGCCGTGGCCAGTTAAGATAATGACAAGGGGGAAGATGTATGAAAGGGTTAAGACAAGCTTTATAGAGCGCCACTAGGCAATGTTTGAGGGGAAGATGTTCACAAAGGGCTTGCTCCACTCAGGAGCTCTATTGAATGCTCTGGCTACCTAACTATGCTTCAATAAGTTGATCTTTTTACTTAGAAAACCAGAGCTTGTGCACTGGTGTTGGTGAAGAATAACAGTGAAATGTCTGAATGTATAATATGCCATTTAGTCACTGTTACCATACAAAGAATGTTATACAGTAGCTGTATTAGCAATGATAATCTCAAAATGTCTGCCAAAAGTAACAGCTTTACTCCGCCAAACAGGTTTATCGCATCAGTTGACTACCCTCATTAAAGGACAGGCTCAGATCTCAGACAGCTAGGATGTCCGAGATATGTATTTATGGTGAGCCACACACCTGTATCAAGGTTCAGCCACACAGCCATCTTTAAGAGAGTAAATAAAGCTCTTTATTACAGTGCCGAGGAACGAGTCCGCAAGTCCACAGGCACTGTTCCAACATGCCACTCTGTTAGTGGTAAACCTGATAAACAGGAGCAAGCTGGCATCTCCTCGTGTCAGGTCAGATATTTATTCATAAATCACGCTTACCAGGACTCTCCCGGGCCGTCATAGAGACCGTTTTGCCTCTCATGGTACAGAGCTGCTGTAGATAAGATTTTCATATGCCATCATTTCCACATTGTTTTATCAGTGAACAAATACAGCTGTGCTTTCTTTTGAAACATAACACTGAATTTATGACATGTAAATGGTTATAATGACCATTTGAAAAAAAGCTTTAAAGAGATGTGACAGAGTCTATCAGAGCAATAGACGTGACGCAGAGCAGCAAGCAACTGTCCATGACGAAAAACTGATACACTTCCATTGTATCCTCATCACAGTCAAGGCAACTTGATAACTCCAGCTTACTCAAGATATGAATCTAACCTCAAATCAAGATATAAAATGTTCACCTGCCAACTGTGAGATTAGACCAGGAGCAAGAGTAAAATACACAATAGGTCTAAAAGCCTAAAAGCCTAAGTGTCCTGCGTTAAGGTTACAGGACTGCAGTCTGAATGTGACTCACTATCCACGCCTTCATCTCTGCTCTCTTACAGGCCGGCTGCAAACCCAGTGCTTTGACAGCAACACAGAAAAATATCCAGCATGCACTCATGTGTGTCAGCACACAGATTTATACAGTGTACACATACAGCACACGCCCCTCAAATACAAAATCATGTCTCAACAAACCTTCATGTAGGTCAGAAGACTCAGGACTAACTGCTCAATTTTCATTCAGAAAAAAATAAAGCTTTCAGGTCTTCATCCCTGCTACCTGTGCCTTAGAAAATGTTCCACCTCTTTACTTCCAGTGAGCTTTTCCTTCTGTCACCAAAATGCCACCTTGTCATTAAGCCAGCTGAAGTCCCAATTCAAACTAGTTTTGTGACACACTTTAATTGAGGATTCAATGTTAGGTCGGAAAAACTGCTTTCAAGCACAGCTTTCCATAGACCGATTATGTGCTCTACCAATTCTAAGCCCTCTGTTTGCCACAGAATTCATTTTTTACTAAGTCATTCCTGAGAATTCAATAGAAACTGAAATGGATCCTTTTTTAATGCCATATGCTAATAAAAGCTTATCATAATCAAATCTGTGGGTGGCACATAATGAAACTCCTCACTGGCAATGTATAGTATACATATCACACTCTCAAAATTCCACATGAAAAGGTGAGGCAACTAGCAATTTATATCAAGATTTTTTCCATGTGAAAGGCTGACTGAATATCACTTAATCTGACGTCTAGCAGGAGAATATAAGGCTTTCAGATGAATTTGTGTAAATCCAAGAGACTTCTCGCTATATAAGTTTGTAAAACTAAGAGCATGATACAGAGAAACTCTACTCTTCTGAATACTGGTAAGACTTCATGACTATCGTGAAAATACCACCCAGTATGTGATACAGATGGGCGTGCAGTTAAAGTTCTGACTTGTAACCTGCCACTTTGTGCAAGTCTCTTCCTCTAGGAGAGACAGAAAGAGTAAACAAAATCACATCAAACACACATCACATCCATCTCAAACTAGTTTGGACTAGGAAGTAAAACTTTATCTGAAGTAGTAGCAATGCCAGAAACCTATCAAATCCATAGAAAAGCATTAATGAAACTGTTTTTGGGCATCTTGGCTGCACCCTAGAAATGTTTGAGACTTGGGCAAAGTAACGGTGTACAAGGGGACTCTGGCTGTGAGGATGGGGGAGACTTCTTCTAAGCAGCTTTCCCATGTTTGGGGGGTAGAGGGCTAATCCTCTGTCAGGGATGGGGAACTGCTCTCTTCACAGTACAGGCCGTGGGAGTCTTCTCCCCTCCCTCCACTCTGCTGACACTCACCCGCAGGCTGGCATTTTCTTAATGCCGTATCAATTTCAACAAGCGGAAATAAAGTTAAACTGTCTCAAGGCATCCGTTTGTCTCACTTTCAGAAATCCCCTGAGAGATGACTGTAATTCTCCTCACTTGTTTTAGCTTTTTTAAAAGCCAAGCATATAAAAAAGGGCCAAAGCACGAAGGTTTCTCTTACCAGAGTCAAAGAACCTTACAGAATCTGTCAAAGCAAAAGTCCAGCAGTTTTAGAAAAGGCTGCATAATATCACACTGGATAATATTTTTCTGTGTTTAGCTCATTTCTTTCAAATGTACCCATTGGTTACTGTTTGCAGTGTCAAGTGCCAAGACACAAGAGCGGAGACTGAGGGCAATTTAAAAAGGGCACCTGTGGGATGATGGACATTTTCTGGCGCAGGGTGTGCAGACCAATCTCCGAAGTCAGAAAACCATCAATCATTATTCTTCCGTCAGGTTCTGCCAGCCGGAACAAGGCCGAGATCAGGGAGCTTTTACCAGCACCAGTGCGTCCAACGATGCCAACCTAGAGTGGAGAGACGAGAAGTGTTTCTGTAAAATTCCACAAATTCACAAAAACAGAGACAAAATAGTATGATGTTCCTTCAGGCTATTTATCATACTAGTGCTTATTGTGTCATGTCACTGAGGGAATGTGTCATATGGCTACAACTACAATGGAAATACTTGTATCGCAAGGAGATAAAAAGAGACTGATGGAAAAGATTCTATTCTACAACAAGCAGGTATAACAAATCACTTTTTTTGACAGTGACTTTGGCAGATAGTAGAGAAAATGTCTGATTTTTAAAGAATGTTTCAAGCCTCTGTTGAGTCTTGAGTTGAGTTTCAAAACTAAACATATTCTCGTATCTTGATTGTATCATTATAAGCTTATTCATCTTGATGCCATGTCATGACACTTAATATACGAATCATTTTGTGTTGGACCTTTTGCATGTTTATGATTCAAGGCAGATATTTTAAAGTGTGCTATATTTTATAAGTGCTCATTTCATAGTCCAACAGTTTCACGCACTGCATACGCCAATGTCTGTAGGTTGGAAATTTGTAGTTACTCATTATTACTCTAGTTCTATGATAACAGGTGAAGCTCTTAAACAAGGCTCTATAATCATTATTTTTATAATGATGATAATATTTTTATTATTATTTTTTTTTTTTGGTCTCTGTGTATTTCATGTTCTGTACAAGCCACCCAATCAGGATGTAAGAGTACTGAAGGCTGCATTCATGCCGACAGTAACCCTGCATAAAAATAAAAAAAACCCTGCCCTCTCATTCATTTGAATGAGGCCAGTCCGGCGACGCAGTGAGGGCGCCAACGCAGTCGTCCGGCAAAACAGTTGAACTTATAACTTCCCATAGTGGTAAAATCCTGTCTGTGAGTGTTATAAACCGCCGTGCAGTTTTTTGGCATCTGACAACCCTTCACATTCACAGCTCTGTTACTTAAACTGGACTTCCTGAATTCTTGTCTTGCTAGTACCCGAAACAACACGTCCCCAACCCCCACCAACGCAGCCCTTTGGGTTGTTTTAACAATAGGCTGATTTCGGTCTGAAAGCCCCTCTTAAGAGTCTACATGCTAGCAGCTCTGTGAGGCTGTACATAGGTACAGTGGTGCTTTGAGCTAAATGCTAATGTCATCATGCTAACATGCTCACAATGACAACGTTAACAGGCTGTTTTTTAGAGGGTATAATGTTTACCATGTTCAACAGTCTTAGTTTAGTATGTTAGCATGCTAACATTTGGTAATTCGCACTAAACACAAAGTACAGCTGAGGTAGATGGGAATGTCATTAGTTGAGCAGTTATTTGGTCACAAATTAAGAATTGATCAAATTAAATTTTTGAGTTCATCCACAATACCTGCAGGTCTGGCCTCCACTGTAACACCCTTTGCATACCCAAATCATGCCATGCACATAGACCTCATGATAGACGTAAAGAGGACCCACACAGAAAATGACCAGTCTAGATCAAACTGCTCACAGTAAGACCCAAATGCAACCTAGAACCAAATGGCAATGGTGTCAACAATGCCACCATGAGGCAAATCATTACTTGTTCCACTGAAGTGGGCTGCTGGTGCCACACGCTGCTGTCTGCCAACACATAGGCGTGTTATATGCCATTACATAGCCAATGGGAAACCTTTGGTTTAGCCAGGGGTTTATCAATAATACCGCTTGCATAGAACTTCTTGCAAAGAACCTGTGGGTGCTTCATAACATGCTAGCACAAGCAGCCGAGAGAATGCAACAATTTTCTCACTCTTTGGCCATTTAGGCGGAGGGTAGAAAGGATCAAGCTCAATGATCCAGGATCTAAATTAACTCTACATGTTATTAGAATGTACAGAATGGGGTTTGTCTGAATGTGGCACCACTTACATCTCCCCCCATCTCACTTGGGTGTACTGAAAGGGCACACAATAACTCTCTGAGTGAAAGAGAACTGTCCAGTGGGCTAAAACAGTCACACTAAAAGGGCCTCAAGAAACACAGGGAATTGTCACATGAGGGATGCAGGGACACACCACTGGATGCCTTTAACTGGTCCTGGAAACTGGAAACATCTCAAAAGAGGAAACACTCTTTCCCCAAACCCCTTGTTACGTCATGTCAAGAGGATATCACGGACACATTTACTGTGAGAGTAGAATATGACAAGACCTCTCTTCTGCAGAAACTGCAGCAAAGAGTGCACAGACCTGATATAACTGCTGACAGAATTAGCATCCTTATTATAAAACTGTGGATGCATGCACTGAAAAGGCTACACCACAGTGCCAAAAAAAATCCTAGACTAGATCCTCTCAGGATCTAGACATAGGCATTCCACCCAGGTGGTAGCAAGGGTGACAAAGTTTAGATGTTTATTGTGAACAAAGATTTCCACACTAAGAAGGTTTTCAAAGACGAAGTAGGAGAAAGTATTGTTGCAACCACTGACTCACAGATCTGATCTCACAGAGCTGTTGAACAGGAGCTACACACAAATGGGTCATCACTTCCCGGTAGAAGTCGCCTCACTCTGTGCAAGTCAACAAGCAGGTTCATTGTCTAATCTATTACTTGTATTCAGTCTTTTAGCAACATACCAGCTTACAGTACACTGACAGAGGAACTCGGGGCGTACCAAGACAAGAACTTCACTCTTTCCTGGGAAAATGTCACAATCCTGTCTCAACATAAGGATGCTGAGACTTCTGGGAAGACATTTGCAGACTTTTGAGGAGATTGCTATGTTTTACAAGACACAATTAGACACTGTACGACAAGTTTTCATCCCTAAACAATGATGTAGGTCCTTTGTATGTGCCTTCCAAAATGATCTATGTGGGAACTTTTAAAAACTATTTGTTTAAGTGTTTTCTGATCCTTAGTTAAGTTATGGTCAAATCTAGCCAATGGCAACTACTTGGTTAAGGTTAGAGAAAGACTGTTGTCGATGTTTAAGAGGAAAAAGGAATAAATATTGACTGCTAGTAGGAGACAAGATGTGAATTCAGAAGCTTTGTTTACCTGTCCATCCACCTGAAGCTGCACTATAAGAACGCCACACTACTTCCCGTTTGGCAGTGAATGTAAACAAAAGGTCATTTTAAGCTATTTGAACAAACGACGATAATGGTTATTTTTCTCAAAAGAACTGTCTCACAGTGCATTAGAAAGTGTTCAGCCACACTTTCCTTGGCTTTCATTAATCAAACAGTAAGAAAAAAAAGCTTGTCACATGTTACCTTTCCATCTTATTTAAGACAAACAACACTTAAGAATGGCATCGTTCATTTAAGAAACCATATTGTGCAGTTACAGTTTATCTATGGCATAAGACTGTGCATTAATGATCTTGGAGATACGTAATATGCCCTTACTAGGCTATTTCTCTCTAAACAATGGAAGGTCAACTGTGGTTTTGTAGTGAGTTATGTGTTATATGAATATGTACAGTAGTGAGGGCCAGAGTGAATGGATCTTGTACTATATGTGGTAGGCGCAGGTTTCCTTGTGAAAGGGTGTCAGGGGAACTGACAGGATGCACAAAGCCTTTCACCCCCATGGCATGTGGCAGAGATCCCTCCCATGGGCTGTCAGAGCCAGGGCCTCTACACTTATCAACCCATCCATTGTGAAATCAGCCGCCCTGGCCAACCATAGCCATGCAAAATACACCCCCTGCATTAAACACAATTTCAATCATCCTAAACCATCTCCCTCTGCTTTCCTCTCTCTCTTCCCTCGCCCCTCTCCCTCGGCCTCTCCTCTCTCTTATAGTGAATAAACAGTTGTCACCGTCAGGTAGCTCAAAATGCAAATTGGGGACAAATGGATCCACTTGAACAGTCTTAATTACATGATATGTATTCCATGAATCACAAATGGTATAGTGCTGAAGATTCAGCAGCACAATATGGTGTCCCTTTAATAATTGATTTGAGAATAATGCCACATAAAAAAGAATCACATCACACCTTCTACACTAGCTGCATATCAACCTACGTCAGGGGCTGTGCACACCAGTGAGCATGCACAGATGGGAATAAAGACAAGAACCTTTTCTCTGGATGTGAAGACAACAGTCAGGTTCTTTAGGACCAAACGCTCACTGGCACTGTAAGAGAAGTTGACTCTGTCAAAGGTGATGGAGCCTGTCTTGGGCCAGTCATGCGGAGGCTGTTTGTCCGTCTCCCAGGGTGCTTCACTCTCCAGCTCTGCATACTCAACCACTCTCTCCACTGATGTCATCTACAGAAAATAAGGCAATTTTTTCATGGAACATGACTAATGTTGTGAAGACAGATTTCTGATTTATAGATTTTGTTCTTTTGGTCACTTGAAACACAATCGAAAATGGCAGAATTTCAGCTCCAGTAAACTTAAAGTTATTTGATCAAAGAACAGTCCTACTAGTATTTCTAATTTTACCATCTCAAAGAGAATCATATTTAACCAGTGGTTTTGTGTTTTAAAGAAGTACTCCAGACACAAACAAATTTAAACCATAAAGTTGGGGGACAACAAACACATTTTTAAAAAAAGAGTGGCCAAAATCAAAGCAGGAGAGGCAGAGATATTCTGACTTTTAGTCTCTAGAATCCAAAAACACTCGATCCTACATTTCCCATAATGCATGTCAACAGTGTCTTTCATTAGATCCTCCCTGCCTCCTAAATGCCCACTTCTTTCGAATCCCGCATCTCCAGTTTGTAACGTAAGTTTGTCTCAAGCCCAAGCCAAGATAATTCAGGGTTATGGGGTTAGGGATATTTTTTAAACTTGAAACAGCTCCCTCCAGAGCCATGGAAGACATCATACAACTGTGTTCACAGGCTGTGTAGTACTCCCTGTGACGGGTAAACTGAACTTCATTTGTAAAATCTGTGGAGTGCTCCTTTAATCAGCCATCATTAACGCTGTTGGAAAGCACAATTTTCTTTGTACAGTTTGGGGATCCAGTCCTACAACACTTTTTGAAACTGGCTGAAAGTTCAGAGAATAAATCATGAATGGGTTTAGTGATGTCAAATCAAAATATAAACTGCAGTTAAGTGTTCAAATATAAATGTTCCCACCATGTTCTCAATCTCTGCACTCTGTCTGACGCCCCACTGGAACATGCCTGTAAGTGTCACAGCATAAGATAGAGCCAGACCCACTGAACCTGGTTCCAGTCCTGTAATACATAGAGTCACACATTCATGAATTTATTATAATGGTTTCACATGTCAATAATATGTCACATGTTTTATCCAAAGCCCATACAGTACCATCCCTGAGGTAAAGGCAGCCAAAAGCAGTAATGGTAACAAAAACTGAACAAATTCCATCAAGACGCACAGCAAACCAGCGAGAGGTAGTCAGGAATAAGTACCAGGCCTCTGTTAACAAACACAAACACACAGATTAATACTTGTAATCTCTACCGCCTAAATATTGCTGATATTTAAAACAATTAACAACATTAATCTGAATGGCTTTGAATGAGTATGATAATATCCTTAACTGAAATATACTTTTTTTTATTCTCACCCGAGTGAAGATCTTGATATTCATCAAACATTTGCTGAAACCTCTGCTGAACCTTGAAGGCACGGATGGTGCTCAGGCCTTGGAGAGAAGAAGAAAGGTGGGAGAATACAGGACTCCGAGCTAAAAGAAATATATACACACCATATCTGTTAGAATTTGAACAAAAATGCATCTATAAAATCAGCTATCCATGCACTGAACACTCCAATGACATTTTTCAAACCAAAAGCATTTCTTACTCTGTACAAAGGACAGTTTTTAAACATAATTTTATGTTTAAAAACTAATTTTAAACATAATTTTAAACTATGAACATAGTTTCAGAACACATTTGCCTTCGCGTAGCATACTTTTATAACTGACTGCTTGTATGTGTCAGTACACTGTATTTTTAAGTGAACCAGACAGTCAATCTACTGGATGTTTTGAGGTTTTCTACTCAATATATTGACCTTCAGAAGATGTAGACAAAGAAAAAGTGATTTGGTCAGCAATAGTGGAATACGTATGTGAACTACGTCATCCAAACACTTAATATGCCCCTGACGCCAAACAGTTTTGATTTAGGGAAAGGTTGCAGTTGATTGGTCTTTTGTTTCTATTTCTTAGGCTTACAAAACCAAATAAAAAAACCTAAATGTTTCCTCTGAGCTTTTTAATAGAACTCTTGTTCTTTAAGATGATGGAACCTGTTGGCCAATGTGCATTTGGGCTCTCAGCCCAGAATAAAATAGATGAACTAAAGCCTGCAATGGCCTAGTCATGCCCACTTGGCATTTTTCCCCATTGTATGTGATGTCATGAACTCCCGTCTCTTGAGGAAACTGCGTGTGGCCGAGGCATAGGCCACCACCACCTTTAGCCTTTATGCTAATGACCATGGCGGCTTTCTTCAATGGTCTATTAGCATTCCTGTGGTCTGCTTTTGTCTCTTACCACAAATGGACATGCCCACCCCACCTCCCAAAAAATAAAAAATAAAAAATAAAAATTACTGGTAGACTCTAGGCGCTTGATGTCCCTGGAGGTCTGCAGGAAGTAGCATCGCAGACACAGGAAGACAGCAAGAAGGGGAACAACTGGAATAAGGATCCAGGGGATGATGATGGCAGCTACTGCAATCACTCCAATGACTTGAAGAAATACCTGGGACAGAAGGAGAAATGTGAGCACAATATTAACCAAACAGCAACAGCTCCACTGCTGCTGTGTGGGCTACCACCGGGGCAGTGAGGCCTATTTCTTAAGGCTAAACAAGAGAAACTCTTTCAGTTGTATTTGTGTGAGACCATCGCAGACATACAGAAAGGTAACAGCAGGTTGTGGGACTGAGGTTATGTGACTCACAGTGTGAAAGGAAAACGATCACAGCGCTAATTCTCACTTAGTAGCAGGTGAGAATTTACCACTTGGCCACTGCAGCTCATATCCCTGGCTCTCTAGGGCTTTCCCTTCAACACTTCTGGCCTGTAAGCCTCCCTGGCAGAGCAGCCAGCCAACAGCGATGGCCACAGTGACTGGCAGAGGGCTCTGGGAACCACACTGTGGGTGTCTGATACATCACACTCAAACCGCACAGCCCTCAACAACACAGTGACTCATCACCCGTGTTAATGGCTCTGTGAGACATCTAGACCAGGATACCAGAGCTGCCTCAACAGGATTGGAGGCAGTGAGTCTGACGACACCTGTGTTTAGAAACTGAACTAAGTCTGATAAAGTATCATTAAGATTATTAATATTAATGCTTTTATCATTGCCCATCTGTGGCAGTAATTATCAAGTACTCCATTACTGTACTAAAGTACAATTTTGAGATATGTTTATTTTACATTTTAGATTTCCGTTTTATGCTACTTTATATTTGTACTTCACTACAATTCAGAGGGAAATATTGTACTTTTTAATCCACTACATTTATTTGACAGCTTTAGCTGATAGTGGACTTTTCAGACAAAGAATTTTCATTAAAAAAAAAAACACATGGACGAGTTTGTAAAATACAATATATTGCTAAAGCAGTGATTCCCAACCTTTTTGGTTTGTGATCCCCTTACAAAAAAGAAATTGGAGTTCCTTGTCATGTTGCAGATGTCTGTGAGTTGTTAGCGGTTCCATCAAAGAGGAGAGACATTTCCCCTCTAAACTTTTTGAATGGTTTCATTTTAAATGGTTTCATTTTCATTTTGAGGTTCACAAAAAAGCAAAAGTCCAAAAAAGTGAATACAGATTTATGCAGCAGAACTTTGTTCTTTCATCTTTCCTACACCAGTTATCATCTCATAACCCCTCAGATTTATCTTGCGGCCCTTTGTGGTGAAACAATGAACAACAATATTTTATATAAATGTATAATTGTATATTTAAGTACGTTTTGCTGATAATACTTTTATTTAAATAGGATATTGAATGCAGGACTTTTTGCTGTAACTGAGTGTGTTTACTGTGTAATATTGACACTTTTGCTTAAGTAAATGATCTGAATACTTCTTCCATCACTGAATATGTGAGAAACCATTTCTTCTTAACTGAAAGGTATAATGTGTTGCATATTTCATATTCGATTGATAGATGATAACTGATGATGAAAGATGATGAAAACTGAAACCTCACACCCTGAAACTAGACACATCCTAAGAGATGAATCCTAAGACGTGGAGATTAGGATCATACTGTTACCTTCAGTGGTCTCAGACTAGCCCAGAGAGATGAAAATTTAATTTAGCACCTTAATTACGGATGTTATCTGCCACTTAAGCACACATTTAAGCATGATCACTTTCAGTGTAGTTTTATGATGAAAAGCTACTCAATTCCATTTGCAGTTCAGATAAGAGGGTATTACTAGTCTAACCATTGCTGTAGTGGAGCCCACACAATCAAACAGTGAGTGGAAGCTACTGAGCACAACTGATCCCAAGAATTTCACAGTACATAAGTTTCAATCTTAGCCTTGATGGAAGGCTACCAGACTGCAAAGTGAGATGGTGGCACATGAGCCATTACTGCATGTTATCCAGCTTTCCCTAGAGGGGATCAAATATTAACTGAACAAATGTCTTATCATACATACTGTTTTTCTTTCACTCTCCTGCTGCTGATTGGTGACACAGTGACACCGCTCATCCGTGTTTGCCGATTGGGTCATTTAGATTCTAATTGGGCCCATTTCAGTTGGGGCCCGAGACAGGGTTATCTGACAGTGGGGTCATCTGAGGGGACAGAGGAGGAGCAGGAAACATTAGATAGGAGTCTTGCCTCCTCCTGCTCCCCAAGGCCCACTGTCGCCAAGGCCTAGTTTGATGTGATCCATTTGCCTGGTCTGGCGCTTATCATGTCAGCATCTGGAACACCGTGGCCCCCACCCACACTACACACAGATGACTCAGATAAGTGATCCTACAAGCATACACACCTCACCCCCTCAGACCACATCCATATCTCCTATGAAACCACACAGGAACAGAAAACTCCCAAAGCCACATCCCGCTGCACATAAAAGTGGATAAAAGGATGAAAGGTTTTGTATACAAACAGTTTAAATAAAGAATTACCGCTAATTGCTCTTTAGCAAGAAAAGAAAGCTACCGCACGCATGTGATTCAGTCATTCAAGCAAACTGGGCCCACTGCTGTGTCCAAAGACCATTGAGATCTGTGCTGGCCCTAATTGCTTTATTTTCTCAATGATTCTATCAGCTCTTTGATGTCCAAATAAATGTAGAAAATTGAAGTTAATTGCTATATTTGTGTTCAGCAATGATAGCGACTGTTGTTCCGCAGCAGAAAATAAACACTTGCCTTTAATTAAACATCCCTGCGGACACAAGGAATCAGTACGCTTTTTACAACCCCTTTTTCATCCTCCCTTTATTTACTGACAGTGTGCAATATTTGCCACTGGGAAAAGAAAAGTGCAAACAAAACAGGAAATGAGGGGAAAGCATGGTGAAGAAAATTCCTCAAAAGAAGTCCTCTGTCATCGCTGGAATTTTTGTTTTCCCTCCACACTTTTCTGTGACAGAGCGGCACAATAAGTTGCAAGGGTCAGTGGTACTGAAACAAAACAGGGCTGTTCCACTTGGGATCTGGAACAATAGAAGTGACCCAATCCATTCTACTCTGTCTTTGGCTTTATTTTAGCATCAAATGCCCAGATGCTGTGGCCTTTCTTTGGGAGAAATGACTGTGGACACCTCCTTCACATTTTCCCTTTCTGGGCCATTTTCACTTCATAAAGCTGCAGTCAATGTGTTTTGTGTGTGGTGAGGAGGGTCTGACACATACTGTGGTGGTCTCAGTCGCTGTCTACATTGGTGGCTCAAGTAGTCCTAGGATTAGGCTTTTGTGTGCTGTGAAAAGGTAAAAGAAGTCACTTATTTGGGCTCAGTCAAGCTGCTGATTTCGAACCCCATTTTGGAAATAAGAGAAAGGCTTTGAAATGCAGTCTGTCTCTCTCCCTCTCTCTCTACTATAAATCACTTGTGTCCAGCAAATTCATTAATTCAGTCATTGCTCCTTTCTGTTCCCCTTCCTCTTGAAAACAACACAAAAACATTTTCAAATGTGTAAGAAAACAGCAATTCACAAAATACAAAAGTCACACACAGAAAGCACAGAATTTGTCATATTGACATGAGGTGAGATTCTAGATTAGATTGGGACTTTGTTATGTAAGTTCCCAGGCTGAAAGGACCCCGGGCTTTGGCCTGTATGTCTGAGTCAGAGCAGCAGAGGTGCTGGACCGCAGCATCATGGGAGACCACACATACACACAGTGGAAGCTTTTGCTGGCCGATGCTCGCCATCAAATGACCATGTGTGGTATTGCTGAGTAGCCAGTGAAGCACACCCACAAGCACACACACACACACACACACACACACAATATTGTTTTCTTGTGTTTTGGTTTATCTTTAAACTAATTTGACAAATAAGTGAATAAAACAAGCAGTATAGTTAATCTTTAGGCTTCTCACCTCACTTGTATCACGTATTTTTTCACCTTGTGTAGAAAGACAATGGCACTGTCATAAAACAATGCTCAAAGGGGATTTATAGCACAGACTATATATTTCCATGCAGGACCATCTCCTGTGTTTCTCAGGATAACCTGTGTAACGCCTGGAGCCACTGCATTCTTCACTTCTTCTGTCACCAGCGTGGTAAAGAAGCAGAGAAAGCCGGTGAAATCCCATCCTACAGCACTCACGGTTACGTCAGCAGTTCTCATATCCCACAAAGCCACTGAAAAGGCCTGACACACAATGTGCCACAATATACAGACTCACACAACGATCCACCCGCCAGTGTTTTTAGACAATAGCCATCTTTACTCTGTGTTTGTGTGTGTCTTCGGTGCTTCTGTGCTGGGTTTGTGTCTGCATACTGTACACACGCACTCGTTTTTTTTCCTCATGCGCACGCAAACTACTTTCTCTCTCTCCAGATGACTGTAGGGTTTACTGCTGTAATTTATGATTTATGAGCCAGTGTTTAGGCATGTTTATATGCCATTAACACTGCTGAGACCAGGCTGTGTCCCACTTAAATGAAAGTAACTGTCTGCTGGTGTCTTAGCATACACATGCTGACAAAATGAATTTGCGTGGATGGTTAAGAAGACCTATGAATGTAGCTATAGACCCCACAGTTAGTGGTGTGACTTGGTCAAGAGCCTTCACACACCAATCCTCTACTGAAAGACCCCTGTACTCACCCCTTATTGTCTCTCCCTCCTCCTCTGCCCCCTCTGTGAAAATAGAGGCAACTCAGGATTTAAAGGTCAAGTCTACACAAAAGCCGACAGTCCCCAAAGCCTGAGGTGTTTTTAATTGACATTTCTGTCTTTGTCCCCTGACCATAAAGAGCAGAGAGAAAGAGCCTATTTCCCAATACACTAAATTACTACTAAATGAGACCTGTGAAAAAAATAGGACTCTGGGGTGTAACCAGGTTCTCCCAGCTTGAGGGAATCCTCTTGTTAGGCGGGTATGGGGGCAGTGCTGAGGGGCTGTGAAGTGCTTACTCCACCATAAAGGGGGAGGCTCTGGTGCAAATCCCCACACAGAAGCGGCCTCTCCCCATAGAGAGAGATAAACCAGTTAGGGCATTGTTTATGAAGTTTCACTTTATTCCCCCCTGACAACCATTTAAACAATGACTATGGGGAAATGTCCCTCTGCGAATGAGCAACAATAGTCAGGATCAGCAGCTTTTCTGCACGGCTAATACTTTGATAAAAAGAGTGAAAATCTTCCTTCCTGAAAGCATTAAAGACTGCTCTGTGAAAGACACCTGCAAACAAGAGCAGCAAAGCAGCACAAACAAAAGTGTTTTGTCCAAAGGATGCCACCTTTGTCCACTGTCACAATCACTTCCTACTATCTGCTGCAGCAGAAGACTGGCAGAAACAACGTTCATATGATATATCTAGTCTTATTTTGACAGTTTACTATTATCAGTTATGAAATGCTATTTTTCACTGCAATACAGAAACATGGTTAAAAT
Source organism: Maccullochella peelii (assembly GCA_002120245.1). NCBI lineage: Eukaryota > Metazoa > Chordata > Actinopteri > Centrarchiformes > Percichthyidae > Maccullochella > Maccullochella peelii. The sequence goes on from LKNJ01002303.1 coordinate 38,639, forward strand.
AGTATAGTGTCTTGTATTTCATGATAACACAGGTAATAACTAATATGGTGGAATGGATAAGTCACATATGAAGTACAGTGAGTACTAGTCTACTTTCATTGTTTTCAGTTGGACCTATGGGCCTTCTACAAAGTTATTATTTTACTCCAGCCATTGTTCACCTTATTATCAAAATGAGGGAAACTATAGCAGACAAAAAGCTTTTGTGCGTATGATCTTTTGTGCTTTCAGCATTTAAGATGGCTTTTGTCTACTGTGAGATGGGTATCTGCCACAAACATCACTCAGGCATTGTGGAGAGGGGATTCGTTTTCAGTGCGCCTTTGTTCTATTCTTTGGCCCTAACCAAAGAGCCACGCCTGCTCCTCTACCTCAAATTGTGCAGCGAACATTCCCTTCTTTGTGGCGCTAGGTGCATGAGCTGGCTCATCTCCGCAGGCTTTCGTGGGAGATGGCTGTCACGGTGGCAGGGTGGCATTTGGTAACCTTACCTGGTTATGCACCAGGGTGGCCCTTGGCTACCAGGCCCATAAGACTGTACAGCATTAGGTGAAATGTGTTGAGAGGGGCAAGTCCCGCTCTGGATGTGTTCCAACTGACCTGTCCCCTTCCCCCTCTACCACGCTTCCAGCTCCACTCCTGCAAACACATCGTACGCCTGCTGCTCACACTTCTTCTCTTTGCCACTCAACACATCATCCTTGTCACCCCCTCCCTCACTTCCCCACTGTTTTCCTCCACATCGGACCCATCATCCTGTGGCCTTTATTTCCTCTCTGGTACCTTTCGCTCTCTCCCAATCATTTGCTTAGTCTCCATACACATTCTCTGAAGATGCCGCTTCTGTTGTGTTACACTGGGGGTGCCACGCCCTCAGCCTATGTGCACACTTTTATTAAATCTGTGCAGGCGCTGGGCTGCGCTGGCGGGTAATCCTACAGTAATTGTTTCCAGATTAGGGGACCCGGACCACAAAGCAGGTTTAGCCAGGCATGAAATGGCCTTCCCATGCTGCAGCGCCAGCGACCAAACCTGCCGAGGTGAGACTCACCTGGATAAAGTCCACAAACGTCCATGGGAGCAGAGAGTCCAGGTAACCAATGTCCTTCGAAAACCTGTTGAGGATTCTTCCTGGGAAACAGCAAACACAAAAGGAAAAGATTAGTTGACATTAGAGTAGATATGTGTAAGATAGAATCACACAATTGGCAGTAGAATTATGTTTTATTTATCATGTAATGTAATTTACAGATCTAACTTAAACTAGTCCTATATGACATTTGGAAGAACAAATCCAAGTAAAATGCAGATATTCTTTATCCATTAACTACTCTGCATCCATAAAAAAAACAATATTTTGTTTGTTTCAATTTCCTTCAGTCTCCCTAGACTATTGAGCAACTGTTATCAAAGTCCCCTCCAATTTAATAGGAGAGAGCTCATACATTGAGTGTGGTACCGAATGAAAAACACAGGCTTATCTAGATTAAACAATGAATCATTATTTGTCTAGCATTTCATAAAGACTGCCCTACTCTTGGCTGAATACGTGAGGGAACCTTTTGTTTGGAAACAAAAGGGAAACAGAAGCTGTGTACCTGCCTTTATGTTCTGACTGGCAGTGTCAGTGACGTTAATTGAGTTGCCTCCAATGTGCTCAGGTGTTCATTATTTTGGCTGGTGCTCTGCAGGTGTTGTGGCAGCCCTTTATTGTGACTCTTTTAGTAACTTTGCTCCCCTATTCTGATCCCACAGCACATAAGATTACACTCCAGCTGCTTTCACACACTGTTTACTGCAGGGTCAGTGATAGCAAATCCCCACTACACTACCTAAAGGCAGGCAAGACAGAAAGGCTTTCTCTATCTCTGTCCCTGAAGGAAGCCCGCAGACTCTCAGAGGCAGACAAAAAGTACCAGAGCAGTGCCAGCATTGCCACTACTAGAACTGGGCTCAAGTTAAAAGACATGAACAAGCTGTGGATCTGTTGTGTAGTCTATAGTGAATATTCAAAGCACCTCCAAAATGGTGTTATGTTTCATACTGTACTAATGCCACCCATTGCCTCTCACAGTGACACATCACTAAGCAAACAAAATCTGTCTGAGGAGAATGTAAATAAAGCAGCACTCACATATTTAGGGTACAACCTCTGATAAAGTGAAACTAACCGCGCAAGCATGCAGATGAGTTTATAGGCTCACAGAATAGTCCACGCAACAGGGTGGGACTTGGTACGGGACCGAGAGAGGGAACGGCTGAGCGGCACATTGGCAGAATGTGGCGGTATGGCACTCTGGAGGCGTGGTGGAGCCATGGCACCATTGACCTAAAAGTTGCCTCCCAGTCAGTCCTACGGAGGTGGGCCCTGTAATCACCTCTTTCCACGGCCGTAAGCAGCTTACAGCTTTATCCAAAATGCTGCTCCCGCCTAAAAACATGCATGCAGACGAGGCCGGGCTCCCCATAACAGCCATTGCATAAACCCAGCCAGAGCATTATTCCCCGCAACAACCCAGCAATGCTCCAAATCAGTACTGATTCAAAGTCAAGTGGCGTAAGCATGTTGTACACTTGGAGGCAGACTAATCTTATTCACAGTGTGAGTGCCCCTTTAGCATGCAGACATCCTGAGGGGAGGGTTCAAGCAAGGGGGTAGAGCTGCTACTATACTACTGTAGAATATAGCTGCTTTAGTCTGGGAATGGGGGGAGTACTTGTCAAACTGTGTTTGTGGAAGATCCAATAATATTTTATGTAATTTTACTGTCTAAGCCATAGATGACCCAAATTCATGCATATCTAACAAACAATGCCAATAAGAAAAGGATAGGTTTCTCTGGGTTACATCATACCATGGTTAGAGGGTGTTAGAGCAGAGAACATCAGTCAGCTATCAGCTGTTTGACAAGCGGCTCAGTTAACAGAGAGTTTCAGAGGGGATGAAGTAAAGACCCTTCTCCATCCTGCGCAGACTATAGAGGGGATACATTACAGTGATGCAGTTACACAAAGACATTCACTGCATGGAAATGCCTATGAGGTAAGATCGGCATGGGACAATGGCTTCAATCACTATGGGTGGTTGTCAACAATATCACCTATTGTGTAGAGAGGGGTATAGACGTTTCAGGATATCAGCAGCATTAGTATCAAACAATTTCTCATGGTTTAAGACTCCAGGGGTGATTTGCACCACTTTTTCAGGCTCAGGAAATATCAAGCCCTCCCAACTAAGGTGGCCCCTTAGGTGGAGATATTAGGTGAGCAGGGCCCCCAATCACACTTAAAGAAATGGAACAGTGGGGTCCGGCTAGAGCAGGGCGTGTGGCAAATCGCTGTTCCCTGTAAACATCAAGATAAGGGGACGACTCAGAGCCGCTCCATGTGTGGGCCCCGGTGCAGTTGGAGGGGCCTTTCAGTGAGGCAAGTGCGATAATGAAGGAATACTGGGGAGGGGGCTGCCAAGGCTGGAGGTGGCACAGCTCACCTGCACTTCCATGAAGGGCCCAGGGGCCTGGGGCAGCCTCCCACCGCCGGCGCCTTGCTGCCAATACTAATACATTCTAAATCCATTCTCTTCGCTCACACCGCCAGGCTCCTGCAATCTCCTCTCCTTCCCTTTCATGCAATTAAATAGTGGAAGTGCCGAGCGAGGGGGAGCCCTATCAGCCATACTGCACACACACACACGGCTCCATCTCCACATTCAATTTACACACCTCGATATCATCATCCTCTCTGCAGCACTTCCTCCACTTCGCTCTTAACACTCTTGCATCCCAGACCTGAAATACAGACATTAAAAACATTGCCTCTGTAGACACAATTAGAATCTCACATCACTGACTACAGAAGATCTAATGTTCCCTGCGCCAACAGCAACTGAGTGACAACTAGCACTGAGATGGCCCACTATGCTGATGTGAAAGGGGGACGGTAGAAGTGTATGTGTGTGTGTGTGTGTGTGTGTGTGTTGACTGAAACTCCACTCCTTGACTGTGCTGATGAGCTGAAGCCCTGGCCTGCAGTCTCTGAGGGGATTAGCCCACTCAATGACACTAAATTACAGGGATCAACATCAGCTCAACACATCCACCGCTGTCTGTGCTGCTCTAACTGGATCACATTTGGATGAACAGCTGTAACTGTACATGTTGCTAAAATTGAGCAACATGAATATATTAAGTTATATAAATTCGTAAAATAGCAGTCTGTAGTGTTATCAACATCATCTAGATATCTTCAAACTTATCAAATAGTATTGTTAGAAAATAAAGGTTTTAATCACCAAAAGCACCAACTTGGAAATCAACTATTTTCACACAGCACAAAAGATAACACAGACACATGATTCATACAGCGCAGAGGCATTCAGTAGCTGATACAGAAGAGCTACAATGCCTCTCCATCAATCATAATTCACCACCGCTGTACTGTATTGTTGTAAACCACGTTCACAGAATAACAAATAAGACCTTTGTGCAGTGACGCTTGAAATGGTAACCTTTAGCTCCGCGGACAGCTATCAAACACTGGGCCTGTTCAGCAGCAGTGCACCTATCACTTACACATGTAAACAGTTGTCAAATCCTTAACAACACATAGGCACACAGTTACAAATGACTGACATTTATTGCAAGACAGTAGTGGATGTGATGGAAGTGGCAGTTATTGTGTAAAGAAAAAAATAAATCTTTCAGACAGAAGGAAAATGTTAAGAAAATAAGAAGAGCGAGAGAGAAAACCGGAGGAGCTGACAGCAGCTGACTCAGGTCAATGAATCAGTTGAAAAAATAAAGAGCAGGAGAAGAAACACAATGTAAATAAGTGAAATATATATATATAGTATATAAAGGACAAAAGAAACTCTGAGTCTCTATAAATCCCGTCAGACACACAGTGTTGTTTGCCAGCCTGGAGGCCAAGCTGTAATGACTGGACTGGTCATACAATGGTTACTGATAGCAGCACAACAGCAATCAGATAGCAGTGTCTGTTAAGCCTCTCCTTTGCTGCGCTATTAAACAGATTATTACATTATTCAAAGTGTTTGTCCTCCTCCCGTGCGTAGATTATGAAGCAAGGCACACCCAGATAAGCCGTCAGGTAGTCCAATACGTAACACAACGGCAGCAGTAAAAACAAAAGCCAAAGATTAAGACCTGTGGTGTTTGCTCCAAAAACAGCTTTGCAAAGGAAAGCTTTGTCGCTGCACCCACCTCTAATGCCAGAAGAAACCGCAAGCTCCAGAACACCCTCAAATCATATTTAGACTTGTGTTACCAGCTTATTATGACTCATTATACAGATACAAGTTCCCTTCTTGTTGAGAATTCCCACCCGAGCTGATTGTGTTGTACATGCATGTCACTATGAAGAGATTAGGCTGAGTAATTATCTGCTGACAGGTGAACAATGCTCCAGAAAAATTAAAGTTATCAAAGTGGGCCACTTGACAGTTGACTTTGGATATGAATGACAGATTGTAGTGACATTACTTCACCTAATTAAAAGAGGTCTTTACTTAATACCACAAAATGACAAGAGATAAAATAACAGCAAAACCTTTTGAAAAATTATTTAAACAAATCTTGAAACACGCTCTCAGTTTTATTGTTTTCTAAAAGGGGGTTCAAAACACACCTGAAGAAAATCCAGCAGCCCTCCCTGAGTAAAGTCAGACATATTTGGAGTGTTTGCTCACTTTTAAAATCATGTCCATCTGCCCACTCCATTGACCCAGCAGCTACAGCCTACAAAGCTAATGAAATAATCGAAGATTTCTGATACAGTGCACAAGACAAATATGTCTGTATTTACACAGCTCTACAGTCCAAACACAACACTGTCCAAGATCTAGTGCAAACAGCATTTATTCAGTATGATTGTTTGCTCTTTGTTCAGGCTCATAATAAAAAAAGATAGCACTCTCTTTACTTATTTTTAAATACATTATGGCTATATATTAAGTCATATCACAAGGTTTTTTGGTTGAATTGGCCTCTTGGTTAAACAGGCTTTACTTCCCATCAGCGACTTTTACGATGCCAGTTCATTCACAGATATTAGACCCCATAAATCCCACAAACAGAAAACCATCTTTAAGCTTGTAAGCTTGAATGATTAAATATACAGTCTTTATATTATAGTTCATATTAGATCTTCTGATTAATATTTATCAGTTATTTATTCTATTTATAGAGTAAATAATAAAATATAATAATCATCATATAATAAAATAATAATAATAAAAATCCTTGAAATTAATATTTTGAACATCCGTAAAAACCTAAGTTATCATATTATATAGAACTTCATAGCAATGACAAACTATGGAGTTTAAGGGTAAGCATATTTTTGTAAAGTGGATAGAAACATGTCAAAGTAAGTAACAGTCTGCTCTCTAGTGGTGAGATGTTAGAACAATCACATCTATAGCAGGTCCCACTGGATGTTAACGTCTCGTCACTCCTGTATAACCTTGACCATTCTACAAATAAGTTACCAGTTATCAGTTATTTAAATGAGAACTTGATGGGGAGGTGAGCCACTTACCAATTGGATTGATATCGAAAAAGTGTACCGGGGTCCGCAGGATGGCATTAAACATGCTGTTGTGAAGGGTTTGGGCCGAGCTCACCAGGACATTAAAAAAGACCAAGCTGCGAAGGAAGCCAAACACTACTGAAGTGGCTGTCAAACCTGATAAAAGCACAGAAAAGAAATCCATCAGCACCCTACAATGCTATCCATGTGCCTGTTCCAAGGTCAGCTATGCATTTAAGGAGACTTTATTAAGCATGCTGTATGACACAGAAAGCATATATATTCCACTTCAGCTTTTCCTTCAATTACGTTTTGTTTTTTGTCTTGAATCATCATCACTGTATCACTGTGAACTCAAAGCCTGAAAGAGTAAAGAGGCTGGTAGTCACAGGGAGACAGTCAGAGCAATCCAACAGCAGAGAACAAGAAAATCACTGCTATCTCCCTGTACAGCTGAGGCCCATGTACACATACACTGGGCCTTGAAGGCCTTGGGCCACAGCCAAAGAACTGTGGATCTGTTCAATGAATAGCTGGCGTATTCAGAGGCTCAGCAATACACAAAAAGCAACATGCGCTCAGTGAGTTTCACCTGCGTAAACACCTAGGTACAGGTCAAGGTCCAGCTGCCGAGGGAAGCTGCCATTGAGGTGCTCTGTCACATTGATGTGCTTCTGTTCAGAAGCCCTGCAAATCAGCCACAAAAGAACCAAAAATCCACAAGGACAAATAAACACAATGAAGAAAGAAAGCTGCAAAATGAAGGCATTATACAAAACACATCCATCCTATCCTGAAGCACAAGGTCAGTTTCAATAAGTGACACATAATGCCAAGAAAAACAGTTCGGTTCAGTCGTTTTCTATTAAATCATCAACCATTTCAGTTTGGCTTACAAAACCTGCTATTCCCATTTTTTTGCCAGCATTCATGTTTTTCACAGGGTGAAAAAGAAACAAAATCTCACCAGGAAGCAAGCCACCAGTCCTGTAGAACAAATGTAATCTAAACAAACAGAAAACAAAATTCATTAAATATTAAAATAATGTCACAAATAAACACTTATCACAACTATCCAATTATGCTACCAATTATGTCATTCAATTTTATATAAAATTCACTTAATAATAAAAGAATAATTATGTGTTGTATTTTTCCAAACTTGATAGAAAACACACGTCAAATGAATTGAAGGAATTGACTCACATGTGCTAGAGCATTGAGTAAAATGAGCGCCAAGAGGACCAGGAAGTTGGCACCTGCCCTGAAATACTTCACATACATACGCAGGCCAACGTTTCCTTCTGAGCGGCTTTCCTCCTCCGTTGGTTGCATTACCTACAGATAGACACTAGTGTAAATGCAAGTCATCCATCAACACTTCAGATCAGGCTGTATGAGCAGCAAGGAAAAGGTGAGTACCTTCTGCCCTCTAGTGTTTGGTAGAATGCACAACAAGCCATTTTCCCACAATGAGAGTGCTATACACCTATGCTTAAGGATAAAAAAATGCTTTTTACCAATTATAGTCAAAATATAGTAATTTAATGTTTCAAATATACCCACCATTGCAAGTGGCTCTGCTCCCTCAACCAAAGAGTACCGAGAGGAAGAGAGGGAAGACATAGAGGATATTGAGTTGTCAGAGAGTGTATGGGGGCAGCGGGAGACAGTCCCAGGGATGGGGGTCGTGCCCTGCCTCTCCTCCTCCTGGCCCTCCTCCTCCTTAAGCAGGGAGGTGAAGTCTAGTCCAGAGCCCTGCAACTCATTGTAGGTCCCACATGCCACCATGTGACCCTGACAATGACAGAAAAGAGATGCAGAACTCACACACATAGTCATGGAAATTTCAGCATCTGTAAGTGACATGATATTTAAGCAGAAGAACATGTGCCCCTGCTAATATTACCAATAAAAGGAACATTTATGTAAGTAATGGTCTCTGCAGTTGTTTTGCCTATAAATGTAACTTTTAAACTCTTACAGAAAGGCAAATCCTCCCTGACACACACATTCCTCGAATGCATTTGTCACAGAATGTTCTTGAATGTAACAGAAATCAATGTGTGTCATATTTATGGATATTTACATAACAAGTCAAAGTAGGCAAAAAGGAGACACACAGCTGCTGCCCTCAGGTAACTACAAACTTTTTAAAGCAACCTTTAAGTCTACAGGGTTTCTACAGGGTTTGCTTGCGGTGTTTGATACTCAAAAGATAGATTTTGGGTGTAGTATTGCTGAAACGTTATTAGCTGAGAAACATACGTAGCTGAGAAATGCAATGGAATTATATGTAAGTGATGCTACAAGGAAGTGACAGAGAATTGTGGCAGAATTAAACACTGTGACATGTGATCATGATAAAAACTACTTGAATAGCAAATATGGAGTACATGGAGCATCACAACCAGCAACAACTGGTAACTTGTTTTATCACCACCTGAGCACTTTTCTTTGCAAGTAAACTCTTATAAACACACATGCACACACACACACCTCCTTTAAGACAACAATTTGATCTGCAGCTTTCAGATACTGTAGTTGATGAGTAACCAGGATACGAGGCTTCTTCCTCAAAAGTCCACAAATGCACCTGAAGATAACAAATATTTTTATGCAGAACTGAAAAACACTTAATAAAAAAAAACACCTGATTAACCGATATGTACTTTCCACTGGATTTCTCCATGAAAAACAATGGGGAGAGGTTAGTAACAAGACTTACTCTTCAAACAGGTGCCTTCCCACCTCAGCATCAACAGCACTGAGTGGGTCATCCAGCAAGTAGATGTCTGCATCCTGATACACTGCTCTAAAAATAAACACATATGGAGGTTATCTTTCTCACTGACACCAAAGTAAAAAGAGCATTACTGTATAGTTATCCAGCACACCTTGCTAAGCTGACCCTTGCCTTCTGTCCTCCACTGAGGTTGGCCCCTCTGTCCCCGACCATTGCTAGGTCACCACCTGGCAACAAGTCCATGTCCTGAACAGGGTCCAAATGCAACCCTTACCAGTCATTCACATTTACCCTGGACTCACCACAAGCTAGATGTGCTAAAATGTTTCTAATACCTAGACTACACAGTATGAAAATGCAGCTGAGCATGTGATAATCAAGACCGTGACTAGATGTGATTCTCACTCTCTTGAGGGCGCAGGCTCTCAGAACTCTATCATACTTCTGGGGGTTGAGCTCTTTGCCAAAAAGGATGTTGCTTCGAATCGTACCAGGTAAAATCCAGGGCTGCTGAGAAGTGTATGTCAGCTCTCCTTTGACCTTGACCACACCGCTTTCCTGACTCAGTTCTCCCAGGATGGCACTAAGGAGTGAGGACTGACATGCACAAGCACAGAACAAAGATTAAGATTTATAGAACAATTCTGACATTTTGGGAAATACGCTTAAGATCACTTTCTTGCTGAGAGTTAGGTGAGAATCGATACCACTTGAACTTAGTATGGAACTGGAGCCAGGAGGCAATTAGCTTAGTCTAGCATAAAGACTGCACATAACTCCCAGTAAAACTACAAATTGTCCTTTCAGTTTGTGTATGAATTCAACAAACAACACATTAATTAGGATACTTTACAGGTGATAGTAGGTGTATTTGTTTTACTTTGGAGAAAGCTAGCGGTTTCCCCGTTTCCAGTCTTTATGCTAAGCTAATAGTCTCCCAACCTTGCTCCATACATTCCACACACACACACACACACACGTGTAAAATGAAGGAATCTTGGTATTTCCTACACCTCAAAATATTTAATGTCTCCACTGTGTCAGTCAAATTTAATGGCTTCAGTAACATTTTAAATGGCATTCAACTGCTGGTAAAAAAGCAAAACCTCAGCACCGACTTAACGCTATACTGCGGGTGAATAATACTACTGATAACATTATATTGTTTCTTAACATGTCTGAGGTTTATAATCATGTGCGTGCATGACTATAAACCTGAGACTAGAGAACAGACCTGACCTTTCCAGCTCCAACAGGTCCAATTACTGCCAGGAGCTGCTCTGGCCTCACTGTGAAAGACACGTTGTGTATAGTTGGAGCCTCTAGGATCTGTAAGAAAAAGTAAATGAAGTGAAACACTGCCATGTAGTAACTATTCATTAACTCTGTTAATGTGGGGTTTGCTTATATAGCTCAAAACCACAAGTTTGTCCCAGAGGCTTCACAATCTGTATTGTGACACTCTCCAACCTTACTTAGACCCTTGAGGGGTCTAAGTAAGGTTGAAAGGAGAGACGCCTTGTGCGCACTAATTCTCACCTTATCCCAGTAGCATATTAAATCCTGAATCTTCACCATACAGTCCTTCTTCTCTGCCACAGGAAGCCCCTGATGCTCAAGATCAACTTCATCCAGCAGAAGAAAATTCTTAGAAGAAGAATCACATTCACATTTTCAGTTTCCATAGATAGTAATCAACACACACTGGTTATGAATGTGACCTCTGTCTGCTGTGTATTTACTTTAATCCTTCTTATGCTGATGAGAGACTCAGAGACCTTCTCTATGGCAAAGGGAAAGAAGAGCGTGATGGTGAGTCTGACCGCCCCGTAGAGGGAAACAGCCATAAACACTCTGCTAGCAGTCAACGTGTTTCCTGTTAGTATGTAGACACAGACGGTGATGAAGATGATGATCTTGCTGGCCACAAAGAAAGACGCCATGTTCAGGCCACGCAGGTAGGAGCTTTTCATGATCTTGGAGATTTCCATTCTGTACAATAAGGAGACATGTTGTCAGTAAATTCTGTTTAACATACATTATCATTCTCATTTTTGGCAGCATACAGGAGCATTTGTTCTTAATATGTTTGTTAATTAACAGGGAAAGCAGGTAAGTTTTTGGTGCAGTTACAGGAGCTGTTTCTCATTAACTACTTCTTACTTCTTACTGGATGAAAAAAGGATAACATTATCATACTCTTGTATCATAATTGTACCATTTCATCAGAAATGACCATAAATAGACATGCGGAGAAATTGATCTACCTTCTGACCTCATCCACCAATTCAGCGAAAGGCTTCTCCCACCCATACATCTTTATAACACGGATCCCAGCGATGACTTCATTCATTGTGCGTATTCTGTCATCTGTTAAGACTGCTGTTTCAGCCCTAAAACAGCAGACACAAATTGCAGCAATGGTACCAATGCAGCCTTTCATAAGTAGAGACAACTTTTATCTATATTTGATAAATCTGGCGAATGACTACAAACCTGAGACTAGAGAACAAGCGTCCAAACATAGTCTGTACTGGCATCAGGATGAAGAAGACAGCCATTCCCGCAAGGCATGATGGGCCAATCGCATACATCAACAATAATATCACAGTTGCTGCTTGTAAAGGACCAATCCACAAAAAGTGCAAATATAAGGTTACCTGTAAGAAAACAATGAAGAGGAAAGAATAACTGAGGTATGGTCTGTATTACTTAATGAGTAAGTCACACGTGAAATATCAATTTAAAGATATAAATGTAGACACTTTCAGAAAATTACCTCATCAAATTTGTTGACATCATTGGACAAGAGGTTTACAATTTGTCCTGTGGTAGTTTTGGCCAATGCTTTGCTGTTAAGACAAAGAGCCTTTGCAAAACAAAGGTGTTAAATCAAGTCCTACAAACCACAGGGATGCGACCGAGGATGACATTTATACATAGATGTCTCATAATGACTGACCTTGCGATAGATCATGTGGCACATGGCCACTCGAATCTTCATGCCTGCTCGCTGGACATGGTAGAAATAAAGATGATGAAGGACAGCCAGGAAAATGGTTGACAGGGAGATGCCTGCAGCATAGCTGTAGGCCTCGTAGACTGCAGCTGTGTTGGTGGGTTCATAACTCTCAAAGTACTCAATTATCTTCCCAAGTAGCACTGGCTGAATGACTTTGATAACTTCCTGATAGAAAATGAGATGTAAAACAGATATGTGGATGTGCTGCATTAAAATAAAACACAATTCTTAACGCAGCATTGCTCTCTGTAAACATATGGTTTCACTGTACCTCTATAAAGATGTAGATTCCAATGAGTGAGTATGATCTCCAATAACACTGAACAAGCACTTTGGTAAGTCCGGGTGGGCGCAGATCTTTTGCTGCCTGTTGAACTTCTCTGTTCCAGTACCTTTGAAACGTGAAAAGAAAAGCAACGTTTACTCAGTCAGTAATCTATAATTAAGCAGTGTTACTCGCAATAATGCACTGTTGCACGACTGAATATTATGTTATAATATCTTGTAGTATGCATTTTACACTTGTACAGATTTTAGTTTGTGGCTGTCTACATACACGTTTCTACACAATAGGTATATTGAGGGTACTGACAATTATTTGTAGCATTGCATCATAATGACAAAATACCAACAAAACTCTCTATTTTGGGCTTTTGCATTGGATAATATTTATTGTGCAATATGAAGAAAGACCAGAAGGAATTAACATATGTCAGCAGCAGAGATACCCATAATGTCACTAAATTGGGCACCCAAGCTGTGCCTTAATATGCTGTCTACGAAAATCACAAACAGGAGTGGGACTAAGGCATATTTATGATATAGTCCAGTACTCACAGTGAAAAAAGCTTTCCTTTATGCCAAGCAAGAAAAACAAGCTTTTGGCTCACAGTGGCAGCCCCTACTAGAGGTAGTTGTGGGATTAGTGAGAGGGGAGGAGCCTGCTCTCATGTGATAGTACTGTCTATATATAGGTGGGCTCACCTCCAAGCTCAAAATCAACTCTGACACCAAACTCCCTCATAGGGGGTGGTCTGTCCCCTATTTAGAAGATGTTCAGGCCGAGAGGTGCCAGGCAGTGGTGGGGACATCACTGAGTTTGTTACTACACACTTGGATTTTCTCCCAATGGAGAAGGGGGTCATGTCATTATGACTGCTGCTTTTTATGGGAATAACGCTCTGACTGTTGTTTGCATCTAGTAGTTTTGAGTACTAGGCCTTTGCTGAAATGGTGGATCGGGTCTTGGAGAATTCATAAACCTACCATGTACTATTATCCTTCAGGGGGACTTGGCAATGACTATAAACCTTGAAGTTGCATGGATGTCGATGGCCTCTCTGATCTAAACCTTAGCAGTGTGATGGTGGACATTTTTCAAAACTGGAAATCATGGAAGCAGATGCCAGGAGCTGTGACCAGAAGGACTTACAATGAGGTCTAAAAGGCATTCAGCCCTGCTCCTGACTGGGGTTGAACGCTGGTCTGACACTTGAAAGATGTAATTTCTGTAAAATACATAACAGATGAATCTGGCGTCTGAGACTGCTAGAATCTAAGCCAATTTAAAGTATTAGCTACTTTGAACTGTGGGGGAATCACTGTAAATAAGCATTTACCAATACATTATTCAATGCCTTACCATTGCAGCTCTTCCCCGAGTCTTTCTGATGCATCCTCTGGGAGGACTTCATACATGTCATCTTCCTGCAACTTCCTCTTGTACCCGATTCTGAACAAGGGATTCAGCCAACTAGAGATAAAGCATATAAAAGTGTGTTGAGTCATTGAAAATAATTATTGTTGCATCTCTTAAAAGTCAACTTCTAAGAACCTATGAAAACCTTGTTTTAGCTTAATGAGAAAGCTTGAAAAGCCCCAACAAATACAGCACCAGTCCACTTGTATGAGCGGCCCTCGGTATACTCTCCATGCAACTCTAGAATTAGGCTACTCTGCACAACTCTTGTACTAAACTTGCACCAAAAACCCTGAGCTCTCTCCTCCATGTGGGAACAGTGTGGTGGTTTATGTTTATACATGGACGGATGCTCATGCAGCCACCTGCTATCACAACAAACAAGGGGGACAGGACAGTCTGTCTTGAGTGTCACACAAGAGAGCTCTCCGTTCAATGAATGTCAAACACGGCTGTCACAGTGAGGTCGGTTTTCTTACCAGAAGAAAATCTTGGAGAGAAGATTAGCTGAAGCCGACGGATTATCCTTCGCCTCCTTCCGCAGAGGTCCCATGCCCCCAACAGTAAAAGCAACCTGAGGACTTTCTCTGCGGGATATGCGGCAGAGGGATATCGATAAAGACTCAGGGGAGGGAACACTGAGAGACGAGCTGCTGTGAACTCCAATGTCTGTCAATATATAACACCTACCGACATTCAGGACAGGATTAGGCTACTACAGGACACGCACAGACGGCTTGGGTGTCAGGTGAGCGGGTCGCTGCGTAACCCGCCCACCGCCTGGGGATTGGCTGACGGAAGTCTCCATCACTTCCCAAACTTCTTCATGTCATGAACATGAACTCTATCCTTTCTTAGCCAATCATTTATTTACACAAACTTTAATGTGGAGAACTCTGGTGTATTTATATATTAATCAGAGCCTTTACTCAAGTAAAAAGCAATACCACCCTGTCCAAATACTTCATTACAAGCAGAAGACGAGCATTCACATTTTACTAGCCTACAGTAAAAGTAGTATCACCAAAATGTATTAAGTTTTTTTCCCACAGAAAATAAAATGTTTAGGACTCAATAACAGACAAAAACTACTTGGTACTTGGCATATGTATATGAAATGCTAGATTTCTTTCTGACAAGGTCTTAGTTTCATTGATGATTTCCCATTGAACTGAACTGAGATTCACATTACAGCTGATTCAGTTTAGATGCCATCATCTTTCTTTGTAAGTGGCTTCATTTTCTCTACATGTACTATGTTTTTCTTCTTCTATTTTAGATGAAAACGGATGAAAACACTCTCTCAGGGGAGAGAACAGTGAACATGAAGAAAAAAAAAACATACATGTTCACATATGAGCTGGCAATCATTAGTCATTCAGTTGCTAAATAGTGTGTGCAGAAATAGATGAACCAGTAGCTGGACTTTGTCACATTTCTTCTTGTTTTTAAGATTACTGATTACTCCTTTATTATTTTTTATGTTAATGTGATACTTGGCCTTATTTTTAGACCAAACCGTGGGCACACAAAAGGAGCATTCCAAATACTGCTTGCCAAACTTTTATGACTAACTGCCAGCTCATGCTTCCTTTACTATTTCACTTATGATACATCTGTCCATCCTTGCCTTTCTGGATCTGGCTTTTCTCAGTGGACTGGCTGGGCTGGGTGCCACTTTGCCAATTGGTGCCACAGTGTCCAATGAATGGAGGGCCACCTGCCGGGCATCCTCACTTATCACAGCGACCTGGGTGCTCCATGGTCTGAGGAACAACTGTGCTGGAAATGCCATTGGAGCTCTGCACTGCAGATCACATCATACTATCCTTCAGCTGGAAGATAAGCAAAGAGGGTCCAAATTTCACAGCAGCCACATGCAGCATCTGTATGTTCTCACACTACTGCATGACTTGTCTCTATTAACAACTTTTATGGTGAAATACTGAGGAAATTATAGTGAAAACACATCTAGTGTGTGAATATAGCTAATACTAACTTATGGCACGGTATTGTATGTATACTGTGGAGGTGCTTTATGAAATGTTCCTAATGTGTAATAATAACACTGCAACCTAAATATTCTTCACTGCAGAAACAAATGTATCGCCTTGGTTTCAAAAGCATGTATCTGGGATGTAACAAGAACCATTATTCAAAACTCAAACTGAGCAGCATGCTGTTGAAGGTTACTGGGAAGTAAAATGTTATGCAAGAAGTATTTTTTAAGTGACATGTTTTGCAAAGAAATCTTTCGTCATTATCAGACTTTGTTTTAAAAATTGCTCAGATTTTCATCTTGCAGAGTCTCAGATTGCATAGCATATAACACATAAGTATTATTATAGCATATTACTTTTACTTATTAATCTATTTATGCCCATTACAGTGTATATGTGCTAAAATATGCACACACAAACACAGGGCAACGCATTCATTGTATGCGTATATGTTATTACTGATATCACAACACATTCTACATCCAGAACTTTCAGTCCCCTCAGTCCCCATCACCTATGACTGTGAGTCACAGTGACGTGTACTGGGTGAGAGGGTGGAAGACATTATAATAGGCCATTGGCCACTTGTTGATGTTAAGGACCAAACTCCTCCCTACAGAATATAACAGTCCAAAACACATTAACTATCAATCACAGCCTATCTATTGAACTTACTAGTGCAGAGCCTAGCTACTTTTCCAACAACCTTTACTAGCAAGGGAACCAATAATACATTTTAGGTCTCACCAACCTAATTGGCCGTCAACCAGTAGTGTGGAGGAATCCTCTCAGCAGTATGAGCAACATGTTTCAGGAGATCTTGGCATTTATTTTAAGCACTTCGGGGTGGGTGCTGGTGTCTTCCACCTTGCCGACGGACTACTGGAAGGTGTCTTCAATTGATGGAACGGTCATCACTACAGCTACCTACTGGTCCAATCTATGGAAGACATGTGTCACTGATTCAACTGGAGTCTCCAACTGCAAAGACTTTCCCTCGATGCTGGCTCTGGATGGTCAGCTCTTTTTTCCCTTTAATTTGGATGCTTGGCTTTTCTGCCTTTGACTGACCTTTTTAAAGGTTTTGGTCAAATGTGTTGAGTTTATTTAATGTTTTATGTTGGTTTGTCAGTTAAAGAGTTCATGTTAATGCCTGAAAGCGTTGTTGTAATTTTTCTTTTAGCCTACTTTTCTATGTTTAGACTAGTGCTGATTCTTCCCCGGTTTGTGTTCAACCTCAGCTCCTTCTGTCTATAAATTTTGCTAGAAAATTCTAGTTGAAGCTCATTGCTATGCTGTACTAATAGATATCTTAAAGCCTAATGCAAGTCTTCGAGGAACAACTTATTTACCTCCAAATATGTCAATGTTTAGCCTTAGTTCTCGGAGCTTGAAAGCTATGAAGGAGATTTACTGGGAACCTCAGGCGGTTTCTCCCACGGCTGACTAGTTTCAGGGGTTAACTACCAAGGTAATATTTGCCTCAAAATCCCATCTGAGTGGCAAGTTTCATACCAAGACAGTCACCACACTACCACCTGAAAGAAATTATGGTTACTTTTGACAAACTGTATTTCTTGCTTTATGTGTAAATTGGTCACAAGGTCAATAACTCATTGACCTTGCGGTGTGCAGATGTGAGAGTACAGGGACTGCCAAACCACAGAACACTATTTTGATTGCATATAAGCTGACCTCTATTTTATGTTTGCAGGCTACATCCAAGCATGCAGGGGACTGATGATTGCAGCCGTCTGCCTGGGTTTTTTTGGTTCTATATTTGCCCTTGTTGGAATGAAATGCACCAAAATCGGAGGAACTGACAAAAACAAAGCCGGGATTGCCTGCTTTGCTGGTGTAAATTTCATTCTTAGTGGTAAGTATAGTGGAAGTGTCTGTGTAATATCTGTGCAATTATCTGTGTGATCTAAGTAGATTCCCTTCCGCCTTGTCCTTCTCAGGCCTCTGCTCACTCTCATCGTGCTCCCTCTATGCACACCGGATAACATCAGAGTTTTTCGACCCAATGTTTTTGGCACAGAAGTAAGAACTGTGTGACTGAAGAGCCAGAGTGTTTTAATATGACTCAGCCAATTAAGAAAAATTACCATTAACCATTCGGTCTTTGTCTGTAGGTATGAGCTGGGAGCTGCTCTCTTTATCGGCTGGGCAGGTTCTATCCTCTGTATCCTCGGAGGCAGCGTACTCTGCTTCTCCATCTCAGATTCTTTTACCAAAAGGTTCGTATGAGAAACACATACCATGTTATACAGAAGATACATGTTGTAAATAGGCTAACCTGCTGTATGAATCAATTTTGTTGAGTCATATAGGTGTTTGATTTGTGAAGATGAATCTGTGCTCTGTCTCTTTACAGCCACAGTCAGGCAAACTATATCTACAAAGGCGCTGCCTCACATTCACATATCTCCTCCTACCCGAGAGGGCAGGCAAAGTCTGTAAACCAGAGGCCGCCTCCAGACTACAGCAACTCCTCCAGGATGCAGCACTTTGATAAGAATGCTTATGTGTGAGGGATGTGAATATAAAACACTTTTAGTTCAAGCCACTGGCGAGTCTTAAAAGATATACTGTATACAAAGTCTTAAAGAAACTTGGTGGTTTTTGCTAAGAACTGTGGCTCACTAGGAATTAAGTTTAAATTATTTACATGTTTCTTCCAGGGGTACGAATTTAAAGTTGTATGATACAGTTTACTCTCTGATCTTGGGGAATTTATATTTTCTATACAGCAGAAAACGTCTGTATGTGGCAGTTCTACATACTACTGCATGGGATGTTAGGATTATAATAATTAAAATAAAGCAAAATCTGAAACATTTGGTCCAAAATGGACCTTTCTAATATAATTTTTGCATCATTTTCTAATATTTTTTAGATATCAGTGTGTAACATTTCCTTTGTTGGTTGTATCTTTAACTGTAAGTAACCTGCACATGTTGTTAATCTGTAATGACAATATTTAAAACTGTGTCTAACACAGATTCTCTTGTTTTCCATGACATAACCATTAACTATGATTTTGTAATAAGCAAACTTGAAAAAGGTCTAAACAGGGCTGCATCTTGTCATTGTCTCTGTAAGTAGTGAAACATGTGGCAAATGATGAGAAAAATAAAATAAAACAGATAAAATAGAGATTCAGCTGACTATTTTGTGTTTTGCTTGTTTTGTCAGCAGATTATGTCATATCTGCTCCTCAGTGATGGCAGCCATTCTGAAGAGGGCAGCAGTTTTCACTTTGTGTTAAGTTCTCCTAAGAAGATCAGTGAGAGTCAGCCTTTTCACTTTATTGGTACTTTATCCTAATAATATATTAGTGTGGTAGACAAAAATAATCAAACATTTTAAGGTGGTTACAAGCTTGAGCTGTTTTTTTTTTACTGTAAATACATATTAAATGTATTGTTGCTACATACTAGTGCATGCAGAAGGGATGTCAACCTGAAAAGGTAGCTAAAGGTGGTGTGGGTGGCACACTCCAGAAAGTTTACAGTAAACATATGACACAATTGTACAGAGCCATCATCAACACTAATGGCACACGTCACAGACACAGCCATCCTGTCCTGTCCACCCTTTGAACTGAAACAAGAAATGACTCATGATCCTGCCCACTACTGAGTTGATATTTAGTGTGTTTTGTGCTTCGGCCCAACTGAGTGGACGCTACCTGCTTTCATTTAGTGATTTCAGAAATGAATAAACGTCTGATGCAAATATTTGGCTTCTTGATTTCATCACTGGGATGGCTGTTTGTGCTGTGCACCATGGCCATGGACTATTGGAGGATCAGCCAGTTAGGAGGACAAGGAGGCTCCTTCATCATCAGAGTGGCCTGGCACTGGTCCAACCTCTGGAAGGATTGTTACACTGACTCCACAGGTGTAACCAACTGTAGAGACTTCCCTGTGCTCTGGAGTGTCACCCGTAAGTGCTCCACATGTTGTACATAACTCAGCATGATGTCTCTAATACTGTCTCTGTATGCCTTTCAGTCTGAATGAAAAGGAAGATTTGCAGTCCTGTAATTTAACAGGTAGAGAGAGATAAGTGTTCTCAGTGACACTGAGTTAACACCAGTGCTTAAAGTGAGACTATGTGACATTTGAAAGAATAACATAACATAGTCTTTGTCTTAGAAATGGAAAGTTAAAGCAATAAATTGCCTCCCTTGTAATTTCAATACACTCAGAGGTTTTGCCACTTGGTCTGGTGTGACCAGCAGCTTTTGGTTGCTAGTGTTAGCTAACCTTACAGTATGTAGATATTGCTATGTAAATAAAATTACTGGGTCAGTTAGCTGACCTTATGATTCTTCTCTGCTTATAACATTATCCCCTTATTGTCACTTCTTGAGGCCGCATTGGCTGCTGAGAAAAAGTCACATAGACTCACTTTAAGGTGCCAGGGTGAACACAATAAAATTAATTTATATTAAAATGTTAAAATGCTTGGTGAGCTCACACAGAACAAAAACAACAAGAACCCCACCTCACATACAGTGACCACCTTAGTAGATAAAAGTAAATGAAGTAATAGATAATAATAAATAATTAAAACAAGCTATGATGTATACCATTGTATATATGCACATAACAGCACATGCAGAACCTGGCTGTCCTAGTTCTGATACTTTTCAGTCTTTTAAAAGAAGGGAGGCAGCTAAAACGATGGTTAGCAGGGTGAGAGTCATGAAGAATATTGTGTCACTTTTTCTGAAATGGTGTAGATTTCAGCAAGGGATGGTAGCTCCTTCAATCTTTGTTACAGCTCTGTCAGAAAGGTGTTGAATCAACTTTATGGTCATCTTTGAAGGTGCAAAATTCTTTCAGATGATTATATGTAATGTATGTATGTATGTATGTGTGGGCTGATGACTTTTTAAGCCTTCAACAAACTTTACAAACAAACGTTATACAACGTTTACAGCTTAATTTGTCCCAAGGAATCCTTCAAATAATCTGAACATTAAGAATACAACTGATAAATACTGACTTCTACAGAAAACACCATAACTAAAATCAGGGCATTAATGTAATTTAACATGTCCGTTTTCTGAGAATGTGTAAGCTACTTTAGGTCATATTTCAAGAGGAAATATTGTACTTTATACTCTATAGCCTCAATCTAATGGACAACTTATAGTTTGCCACCCCTGCCTCGAAAGTTACCATTTGGCTGAATCCAACCCTTGCTGAAAAAGACTCAGCAAAACTGACAAAACTATTCCAAGCATTGCAAAGATAGTATTTAGTATTTAGTTTAGTTGGACTTATTGTACAAGTGTTCACAATATTGTGTCTACTCCCTGTAGTAAACATAAAGGAACTTTGGATAGCCTCCAAAAGAGATTTAACTTCATATTCACATCAGCATTTTTTCTTTCTGAGAAAAATTGACCTCTTTCCAAGGAATTGAACTTTTTCCATTGAATACTGTCTCTTTTCTTGTCTGAACTCCTTCGTTCTGTTTCTCACAGCTTACGTCCAGGGAGTACGAGGATTGCTAATGTGCGGGTTAACGCTTGGATTCTTTGGTGTAGTACTTTGCTTTGTTGGGATGGAGTGCACTTATATTGGTGGAGCTGATAAAATCAAGGACAAACTGCTTCTTGCTGGAGCAGTGTTTCATTGCATTGGTGGTGAGTGCAGAACACACACCTGTTTGTCTCTATAGATGACAGAAATGTTTTGCCCCTATTATTTCTTGGTATCAACAAAACCTCTGCACACAGGTGTGTCAAATATTTCTGGCTACTGCTTATACATCAACAGGATTGCCAGAACATCCTTTGCTCAAAGCGTAGGGCCAGGAATCTTACGGTACATTATGTCACACTGATCTACATCACCATATTCCACAGTAAAATATTACACAAAATCTGATGTCTTGATGTCTGATGTCAATGTAGCATGACTTTTCTTCTTACATTTGAACTAATTTCAGGTATGACCTAGGACCTCCCATATTTCTAGGATTGGTTGGATGTTTTTTCATCATTTTAGGGGCTGTGCTTTACGCTGTCACAGTCTGGTGGGTAGTCCGCCCTGAAAGGTATTCAAATTCATCCATCTTCACCCTTTATCCTGTGACTGCTGAGTTCATACCATATTATTTAACTTTGGCAATGTTTTTGTCTTACAGTAAAGTGGCATATGACTATGGAGGAGGCACATACATGTCCCCTCGCTCCAGAGGACAAACCCTGTACACCGGATACTACAAACCTGGATCTTATATGGGATCAGGACGAACCAGCAAGTCCAATATCTCAAAGCTCTCTCAGACAACACGGACGAAAATCTCAGAAAGAGATGCATTTGTGTAGTAGCTCAAAGCTATATAGCTTTCTTTTAACACAACATGACATAATAGCTCCAAATCTGATTAACTAACAATCAGCATACCTCACATTGTAAATAGGATGAAAAACCCCCCAGCTTTCTCTTCAGTGCATCATACGTACAATAGTCATTTCAAAAACTAGTCATACTCTATATGTATAAGATGTCTTCTGTTTACTCATCATTTGTTAACTTTGCTGTGATTTAACCAAAGCACATATTACAATTAAGAATGTCACTGGAATATCTCTGAATATATATATAATAAATAAAAAAAACTTTGTATGTATGAGTATTGTGTCTATCCAATTATTTTTGTCAGTGAATATAGTGTATTACTTAATGATATTACTCATGACAGTCCTTGTTATTTTGCACCAGTGTAGCAGCCTCAATTCAATCCTTTCACGCAAATATAATTATATTATTCTTCTGCCAACATCATCAAATGTGTAACAAAATAGTGCCATCATTTATAAATCTTTCATCATTCAAGGATGTGATAAGCCTTTATAGTTTCATGTGTGCCAGTGCCTTTTTCACATTTTTAGACTTTAACACACCATCTGAAGTAAGAGCTAAATGGTACACAAAACTGAACCCATGCTGGTAGGCTCATGTGCACCATACCAACAACAAACACATCATCAAAGTGACCTTCATTTGCAGTTCAAGGCAAAACATGTGATGATGTACACAAACCACGTTCGGCCTCTTGTGTGCGTTTAAGTGTGTGTTTCTGTCTGCATGTAGCACCTGAGGAGGGACAGCGCTGGACACCCAGGTGCCTTGCAGTTTGTGTTCAGGAGCTGTTGTGCCGTTGCTTGGATTTTTCTTTTCTCTGTCTGGAGGCTCCACTTCAAGGCAAGCATGAGTTACAGGACTGTGGTGATGTACATGGAGATCGGCTGCTTTGTGCTCTGTGTATCTGGATGGATCCTGGTTTGTTCCACCATGCCCACAGAGATCTGGACTTGGTCTGAGGTATCCAGTATAGTCTTGACCACTTCAAACTACTTCTCCAACCTGTGGAAGGATTGTGTATCTGATTCAACTGGAGTGTCTGACTGCAAGGGAATTCCATCAATGTTTGCACTTCACTGTAAGTAAAATGATGATAATTAAAAACAAGATACTTTGTCTTTTAAACTGCATCTTGTAATGTGTGCTTAAGATTGTTTTGCTGTTCTTGGACAGGGGACATTCACATGTGTCGTGCTCTCATCATCATCGCTATTATCCTGGCTTTCTTTGGATCAATTCTGGTCTTAGTGGGAATGAAGTGCACTAAGATTGGGGGATCAGAGATTGCTAAAGCAAGAGTGACCTTTGCTGGGGGCATGAACTACCTTATCGGAGGTAAGATGTTACACAGAGTTATTTCAAAGAAGTCACATTGCAATACACTATATGAATAATCCTTAAATTAAAATGTGCCCCATTGTCTCAGGGATGTGTTCTATGATTGCTTTCTCATACTATGGGGACAAAATTAGGGCAGAATTTCAAGACCCTAACTTCAAAGCACAGAAGTACGTACAATTTTGACATCGATAAAATATACAACAAATTCACCTCATTTCATGCATCACCATTTATGAGATGATTCTATGAAGGAAGAACTCTACATTTATGTATTATTCTTGTATTCATTGACAGGTTTGAAATAGGGGTTGGTGTTTATATCGGCTGGGGAGGCTCCACCTTACTTGTTGTTGGAGGCCTTATTTACAGTATCTTTGCAGGGAGGGAAGCGTTCCACTCAAGGTGAAATTGCACTACTGTATCTCCCCCCCCCACCAGCATTTCTATTATAAGACCCCCTCCTCTAACCATCTGTTTCTTGAATCTAAACCTCACAGGTCAAAAAGATTCCCTGTCAACCAGATCCCTGATGCCTACACAGTTGTTCCGAAAAAAAAGAGCATTGTGTCTTCGGCTAGTACAGTCATCAGTGAGAGCAGAAAATCAAGGGCCAGCAGTGGCAGCAGAGCCAGCAGCATCTCTGGGATCACCAATACCACAAAGACGTCAGCTATAAATGCTTATGTGTGACCTCTTTTCAAACGTGGAAAATATTCTGTGTTTCTGTCCTTCATGAAAACTCTGGGTGACTTAATAGTTATTAGTGAGTTATTTTATATTAGTCTGTACTTGAGCTTTAATGGGAGCTTTTAAAGAAGGCCTTTTCCACAGCAGACATTTTGACTTGTCATAGTAGGAAAAGCACAGGTGTTACTAATAACATTATTGATGGTTAAGGTGTTGTAGCCATGAATAATGTTTTGAATGCTACCATTTTGTCTTAACATATTTTGATATCTCATGGTCTCTTGCAAAATGAATGAACTACATAAAGAAATGTAGAAAGAACTATCTATACATGAACACAAAACTAATAGTGCCAGGACTTTATCTTTACTTACCATGTAATTTACGCATCTCTGGATTAATATGATTAAAGGCTGACTTAAGGTTGCATGCTTTCATTTAACACTGTCAGATTTAGAAATTTGCAATAAAACAACATTTTGATATTAACTCATAGCAGAAAGAATGGATGAGTCACTGCAAAAGGAAAAAAAGATCCTCACACCACGATTATGAGATGAGTGAATGTAGGCCCTAAGGTTGTTTGTGTGTTTCACTGTAACCTTTTATTGCTAAGACTTTTGAATATAGGACCTTTTACTTGTAATGTAATGGAGTCTTTTTATATTGTGGAATTGCTGCTTTTACTTAAGTAAATCATCAGAATATTTCTTCCACCATTGCTAAACGTCTGCTCCCTAATTTACCACTCTCATAAGCACCATACTTACAGTACATTTGACACTAGAATATCTTACTGCTTCTTGCCAAAGTAAGGACATTTTGTGCTAATGATATACATGACTAGAGGATTTAAATAAATACCTTTTCCACCACTTATTCTCTCACACATGCACACACAGTGATGACCGTCTTGTGCTGCCGTGGCTCCTCTCTGTTGAACCAACAGAGGTGGGCGGGGTTTTCCAAACAATCCAGCCAATCACAGTCACCCACGACCGGTCGGTTGCGTTCGCTGCTCTGCTGTGACTGGGAAAAGAGAAACTGTGCTGACGAGCAGTGAGCATATGGGGCTGTTGTGAATTGAGTGAAACATTAGTTTAAATGATATCGGCTGCAGTTTGTGGGACATAACGACATAGGACCTCTCTGATGCTAATCTAACCATGGTTTCCATAGACCATGTTGCACAAAAAATACTGACTTACATCCCATATGTTCTTGTTTTGATTGATATGAGATATGAAGGTAAGAACCTGACTATAGTTTACTAGGCAAGCTAATGATATCTGCTAGCTATTTAACGTTACCATTAACAAAGTTAGAATGTTGACTATTGTTTAGACAGCCTAATTTTAGTCAAGGTAACGTTATATCGCTAATGTCAATGGTAACGTTAGCTAGCGAAATCGTTAACTGTTGGTTAACGTTAAGCAAGCTAATCAGTTATATCAAGGCAAACTGTTTTTAGCTCATTAGTTAAAGTAACCAGTTTGTTTGAGCCTACTGGTGATCAAAAACTAAACTGCTTCTTTTGGTAACGTTAGTGTCTTTTGTGTAAACTAACCAAACGTTAATTTACAACATACGTACCGGTATATCAGCTAACGTTAAACTAGCTTACATGTCAAAGTCATTCCTCTCCAACTTTACTGATTGAATTGACATGCTGCTGTCTGTCATTGGTCGGTAATTCACATGAATAAATTAGAAATTGAGTATTATAGTTAGGGTAGTGTGTAGTAATATGCTCAGTATTGTGGTGGAATATATCAGTGCTGTGTATTTATTTCAGGAGTGAAATGTGGCAAGGATGGGAGTGTGGACAATCACATGGAGATGGGGAAGAAACTGCTCGCTGCTGGCCAGCTAGCCGATGCCCTCTCTCATTTCCATGCCGCTGTGGGTAAGTTGTTAAAAAATGTTTACCATGGTTTTTACACTAGGAAAAATAATTCAAAACTTGTATTGTCATGTTTTCTTTGTCCTTCTGTCAGACGGAGATCCCAAGAACTACATGGCCTACTACAGGAGAGCTACAGTGTTTCTAGCAATGGGGAAGTCAAAGTCTGCACTACCAGACCTGAGCAGAGTTATTGAACTCAAACCAGACTTCACATCTGTGAGTTTCTTACATCAGTTCGTCTGAAATCATTTCTTTTCACACAGTTGGACACAGTTTATTTCATACTGCAGT
>LKNJ01002304.1:0-10542 GCA_002120245.1 Maccullochella peelii
ACACACACACACTCTTACCATTGAAGAGTGAGCAAAGCCTGGACGAACAGCCTGATTGCCCATCAGGAAATAGTGCCACGGTGCAGTCTTAACATTTCAGACTGAGCCCTTTCTTCTCTGGTTTCCTCGCTCTACAGCCCATTTAGGGTTTTATGGCAAAATTACCCCGTGTTATTGGGGAGCTTTTGTTGTGGGACGCTGCTTTACAGAGCTGTAACAAGCAAGCTGAACAAAATCTGTTTCATCTCCTTGTCTGTCTTGAAGTTCTGAGGATTTGTTTTATTGATTAAACAATACAGTAAATTCTTTATGCTCTTGTCATGTTTTTTAAAAGCTCTGTTACAAAGTTTGCCTTTAGCTATATGCCAGGCTGAAACTGCTGTACCATATGGATCGTTTTGGAATGCTTGTGCTTCAGTTTGCGCCTTGTTTTTTGAGGGTAAGTTGTTGCAGTTTAGAGGAAGTAAGTAAAGAAACAACAACAAAAAGAAACAAAAGAACCAAAGTTCATACCATACAATATTGTGTTTGTGGCGCTGCCCTCAGGTGACCAAAAAATCAAGCAATGCACCTGTCTAAATTTAACAATACAACATAATTAAGAGGAGCTGTAGAATCTTCAATCAGAGACACTTCTTGTGTGCGGTCGTTCTTTAAGTCCCAGCCTGTAGTGAACCACTTGTCACATTCCCTGACTCTCATGCCTCGCCATCTTCTTCCCTGCATCTTCCGCCCCCCTTTTGAAAACTGAAAGCGCGAAACACAAGCAAAGAAATGGAGAGAGAGAAGACATGAATAGTGTTTCCATCATTTCCCTCTCGTTCACGCTCCAGCGCAGTCCCGGGCCTCCGACAGGGTGACTCGGCTGTGGCGGTGAAAACACCCACTCCCACAATCAATGGCAAAGGAAAACAGCCCAGCCAATTTGTTACCTGACTCGCCGCGGCAACTCGCAGCCCTGCTTTACTGCACGCTGCAAACTGCCTTTTAACAAGCCCGCAGGGTGATGAAGTGAGAAGTGTGTGTGTGGCTGCGCTGGCGCACAGTATGTGTGTGGTGGTTAGTGCGCGTGTGAGTCTGTGCGTTTTGTCCATGTGCGTTGTGTGAGCGCATGTGTGTGCATCAGGTTTTTCTTGCCTTTTTCTCAGATACAAGTGGAATACACACAGTATATAAGTGAGTTGGTCATGCGTGTGTGTGTGTGTGTGGGGGGGGTCTATTGTCTTGTTTCTCTCTAATTGCCCGGGCTTGTCTTTAGGGAATCTGATAGTTGACCATTGGGCCATTTAATGTCGCTGATCCCTTTACATTTCCTGGAGCTGCTACAATAACCCATTGAATTGCAACACACACACACACACACACACACACACACACACACACACACACACACACTTTAAGATCCCTCTCATTCATGATCTTTAAAAAAAAAAGTTGCATAGCAGTTCTGAGATCTTTATCTGCACTTCAAATGAAACGTTTAAACTTGTTCCGTAGGAGGGCGATTTGAGGGATGAGCAGATAAGCGAGAGGTGGAACAAAGAAGAAAAGGAGGACGATGAGGAGGAGGAGGAGGAGAAGGAGGAGGGCAAACTCCCCATCTTCCACATTACTCATGAGTGAAATATGCATTGGCTGGCGTGAGAGAGGTAGGGAGCTAACGAGGCGAATCACTGACCGGTGCCAACACTCTGCCTTTTAGTGCAGATGAAATTAAATTACTCCCCTCTCTCTTTTCTTTGCCTCTGCTCTCTTTTTCTTCTGTTTTTAATAGCGCTCGTATTGTGAATGTATAAACTTCGGCACTGACGCGACACACTCGGCCAGTATCTTGTATTTCGATCTCTCTCACTCCAAGGCAGTAAACCTGAGATGATAGTTTGTTCTCATTTCTCTTTCTTTTTTTCCTTCTTTTGTCCTCTTTAGATCCAAGTGCTGCTGCTGGCAGCTCTGATTTGTGTCTGCCAAGAAGTAGACAGTGTTTTGATGTTTTTTTTTGAGGATGTCTATAAAAGTTTTCTTTTTCCAGGTATGAAATTAATACTCCACACCCCTTTGGCGAAGGGTTGGTGGGGGAGTTTTTTTGTTTTGTTTTTTTCATCAGTAATGTCTCAGGAATTGTGTATCTCCAACATGTTGCAGGGCCAAAGAAAAACCTTTTTAACAGTTACACATTTTTGACATCATCTAATGAAGGATTTCGTAATAATCCTTAAAGGAAAAGTTCAACATTTTACTTGTTTTCTTGCCGAGAGTTAGCATGAATCCTGTAAATAGGGAACAGCTAGCCTGGCTCTCTTTAACTGTAACAATACCCACCTAGCAGCACCTCTAAAGTTTCCCCAAATGTTGTTCATAAAGTCAAAATTAATCTATTGCTGTTTATTGACAAAGTTGGAATTACAGCTTTCTCATGACAGTAGTGACATGTTAGCTTTAGTTTCAGAGCCAGACACACACAAGTTTACACACACAACCACATCCCCCCAAATATGTACACATACAGTATAATTACACATGTCCTCCATTGTTCCAGCCAGATGCTGATAACCACAAGAGCTCTATTTCTGGAGAACATTGTGAAACACTTCTGCGTCACCCGCTGCATCAAGCCCATACATTTCCTGTAGATTGAGGCGCAATTAGCACAACAAAAACAAACAGTTAAACCTGTTGAGTATTAGGACTGTTTGCATTTGCTGGGCCCCCTTTCTTCTTTTGCTTTTCCCTTTTTTTTTTGCCACTGAACCCTTATAAAATGTTATATACGTCTCCTGTCTGTGTGGCCACATCCTGTTGGCTCAAACATTTAACCAATGGCTGATGGAGAATATGCTTCGGACCAGCAGTCTCTGAACGGGCCAGGTGAGGGGTCAGCTACAATAACAGCAGCAGGGGAAAGAAATGACTAAAGCAGCAGGGCCGCGGGTAAACTCAGCCGGGTATTATTGGGCTTAGTGGTTTTAGCTGTCCACCATTTTACCGAAGGGACAATTTCTTTTCAAAATGTCTCAACATTTGGCTCACAAATTCACGAGAACTCAATGCTCGCGAATAGACATCTGTTCCTTGATGCTGCCAATTCACGTAAATGAGCTAACGTTCTCAATTCGTGTAATATGTTTGGGCGCAGTGGAGACTCTGTTGATATCAGGCTCGTTTCTGAGTGGACTTGTCTGACGTGGGCTGAGCAAGTTGGCCCCGTGTGCAGGTCCTGGAGCCTTTTTTCTGCTGGCGTGCTTGTGGCTCCGAGTGGCTGGTAAGTAGTGATTACTGGACTTGGCCTGAGCAGCAGCTGTAGTAGAGTGAAATGTGGCAATGTGGCCCTGGAGAACCCACACTTAATGACATCAGGAAACACCGCCCAGGTTCACCCACAGCGCAGCGTCTGGAGCGTGTGTGTGGGTGTAACAGAGGGAAAGTGAGAGAGAAGAAAGTGGCTGAAAATAGGGTACAAGGAAGCAACCATATGTGTGTTATAGTGCAGAATATAGTATACATATCTATATGTTGACATATGTATATGTGAGTAAAATGGGTGCCAGGAAAAGAGCATAAGGTGTGTGCACGTTACTGTAAAAACACACACACATTTAGTTTGTTCTATGCACATAGCAGATGCACAGTCTCAAAGTAGTGTCTGTGTGTTCAAACAAATTAAAGGATTATTCTAGTTTATTACAACCTTTCATACTTTTGGTCATCATTTCTATCAGCTAGGATTACTTTTCTCAACAAGGTAATTGCTGAGGCCTGGATACAAGACATCATCGCTACAATGGAGTCCACTGGGCAAGAAAGGTGAGTGGACAGATGATTAGACAGACAGTAGACAAGCCAACATTTTAGCCCAAAACATTGTAATAATTCTTCGCGACACTGGAAAACTACAGAAAATAAGTAGGTCAAAGTCAAAAACTTTGAAAATAAGTATAATATAATAAACCAAAATTAAAAAGTGGAGTTTCTCATAAAAACATTGCTCCATAGCACTACTAGTGGACACAAACTCCACAGGGTACCTTTAACCTTTAAAATGACGTAAGAGTGAGAACAAAGCATTAGGAGTGAGTTTTAAAGTGTAACTACGCCCTCCAGTTCAGCTAGAAAACTCTCTCCCCATTTTCAACCCACAAAATACATTTGGTAACAAATGCCTATATTAACACCAGTATTGATCACAGTACATCACAGTACAGTCCTATCATTTAGTTTCCAGCTCAAAAAACGCATGTAAGTGTGCACTACCTCTTTAATATAAATATGACTGTTACTTACTTACTGTGTGCAATGTACGTAGCAGCAGTGCACACTTAAACCTGGGTATTTGTATGGGAGTGTAGTGTGACTACACTCATACACTGAAAACAAGGTGCCATACAACTAGCAACGAAGTGTGTTGTTAAGTGCTAATGTAACCGCAGCGTTAGTGTGTGTGTGCAGCCATACACTCTGAAACCAGTGTGTGTTTGAGATGTGGGCAGTGAGTGACTTTGCATGTCTGGAACTGTCATTCCCTCCTTACCACTTTGTTCCTCTAAGCCTGTCTGGCTTTCTAATGAACGGAAAGAAACACTTAAAAAGCAATGTGAGCAAGCAATTACCATTAACAAAATATAATCCTAATGGTTTTTGGCTTCATTAAACTTTGCAGACAAGTATGCCATGTCTAAAGTGTTTTATGGTGCTTATTTCTTACCGTTTTTTGTAATCAGTGCCCATTTTTCCACCTCTGCTGATTGTTTTTTTTTTTACTTCAGCCCATGTCTCCTTGCCTTGTTCTGACGGCCCAAAGCCAGAGCAGGGCCTTTGGTAAGCATTATCTGTATTGCTGTAAAGCAGATGCACTGCCAGCAAAAAAACCAAGAGCCAGCACGAGCAAGGGAAAAGAATGAATGAGGGGGACGGAGCATCCTCCCTCTATCCCTCCCTCTTTTCTTCACCTATCTTCCAGCATCTATCGGAGCAGGCCTTAGGGACTGTTGAGGCAGAGAAGTAGGAGGAGGAGGAGGAGGAGGAGGAGGAGTGTTTTCTTTTCTTTTCGGGCAAGGAAAGGGGATCGATATCTCTCGTAATCGTCCTCTCCACGTTGACATTTCTCTGCCTCTCCTCTGAGGCCGTTTAAGCGTCGGATGAATAAAGCTGTCACGGCCCATTCCACCCCTCGTCCTCTAAAACCCCTGCATCCCTGGCAGCCAGCCCTTGCTTCCCTGCATCATCCAGCCGTGCCATTGGCTTGGACGGCCTCAGACGGTGACAAATGGTGCTCTGCGATTGGTCAAGGCCGACATGAGGGCTGATGGATTGCTTCTGTTGATTGGCCCCAGCTAATTAGAGACCTTCTGAGACAGGGTGATGTATGGGTTTGCACCACCCAGTTCCCTCCCTTCCACCCTTGGTTTCGAGCTGCTCCAAGTGATTTGTCTCAGGATGTTTTCTGGTTGTGTTAGCTGCTAATTAAAAGTGCCTAATCAAATGATCAGCAGTGGCATGTCTGGGGTGGAATTGTACCACAGTATCTTTGCTCTTCAGGCTCTTCTAAGCACCCAAACAACATAAAACATTAATTTGATTAAATCTGATGCAGTGACCACTGTCTGCCCTCTCTGTGGTTGTTCTCTTTCATTGGTCAGAATGACAGACAGGTTTGCTAAATATACAGTGCATCCGGAAAGTATTCACAGCGCTTCACGTTTTCCACATTCTGTCATGTTACAGCCTTATTCCAAAATGGAATAAATTCATTTCTGTCCTCAAAATTCTACACACAATACCCCATAATGACAAAGTGAAAAAAGTTTCTTAGAGAGTTTTGCAAATTTATTAAAAATAAAAAACTAAGAAATCACATGTACATAAGTATTCACAGCCTTTGCCATGAAGCTCAAAATTGAGCTCAGGTCCATCCTGTTTCCACTGATCATCCTTGAGATGTTCCTACAGCTTAATTGGAGTCCACCTGTGGTAAATTCAGTTGATCGGACATGATTTGGAAAGGCACACACCTGTCTATATAAGGTCCCACACTTGACAGTGCATGTCAGAGCACAAACCAAGCATGAAGTCAAAGGAATTGTCTGTAGACCTCCGAGACAGGATTGTGTCAAGGCACAAATCTGGGGATGGGTACAGAAAAATATCTGCTGCCTTGAAGGTCCCAATGAGCACAGTGGCCTCCATCATCCGTAAATGGAAGAAGTTCGGAACCACCAGGACTCTTCCTAGAGCTGGCCGGCCGTCTAAACTGAGCGATCGGGGGAGAAGGGCCCTAGTCAGGGAGGTGACCAAGAACCCGATGGTCACTCTGTCAGAGCTACAGCATTCCTCTGTGGAGAGAGGAGAACCTTCCAGAAGGACAACCATCTCTGCAGCAATCCACCAATCAGGCCTGTATGGTAGAGTGGCCAGACGGAAGCCACTCCTTAGTAAAAAGCACATTGCAGCCCGCCTGGAGTTTGCCAAAATGCACCTAAAGGACTCTCAGACCATGAGAAACAAAATTCTCTGGTCTGATGAGACAAAGATTGAACTCTTTGGCGTGAATGCCAGGCATCATGTTTGGAGGAAACCAGGCACCGCTCATTATCAGGCCAATACCATCCCTACACTGAAGCATGGTGGTGGCGGCATCATGCTGTGGGGATGTTTTTCAGTGGCAGGAACTGGGAGACTAGTCAGGATGGAGGGAAAGATGAATGCAGCTAAGTACAGAGACATCCTGGATGAAAACCTGCTCCAGAGCGCTCTTGACCTCAGACTGGGGCGACGGTTCATGTTTCAGCAGGACAACGACCCTAAGCACACAGCCAAGATATCAAAGGAGTGGCTTCAGGACAACTCTGTGAATGTCCTTGAGTGGCCCAGCCAGAGCCCAGACTTGAATCCGATTGAACATCTCTGGAGAGATCTGAAAATGGCTGTGCACCGACGCTTCCCATCCAACCTGATGGAGCTTGAGAGGTGCTGCAAAGAGGAATGGGCGAAACTGCCCAAAGATAGGTGTGCCAAGCTNAATCAGGCCTGTATGGTAGAGTGGCCAGACGGAAGCCACTCCTTAGTAAAAAGCACATTGCAGCCCGCCTGGAGTTTGCCAAAATGCACCTAAAGGACTCTCAGACCATGAGAAACAAAATTCTCTGGTCTGATGAGACAAAGATTGAACTCTTTGGCGTGAATGCCAGGCGTCATGTTTGGAGGAAACCAGGCACCGCTCATCATCAGGCCAATACCATCCCTACAGTGAAGCATGGTGGTGGCAGCATCATGCTGTGGGGATGTTTTTCAGCGGCAGGAACTGGGAGACTAGTCAGGATAGAGGGAAAGATGAATGCAGCTAAGTACAGAGACATCCTGGATGAAAACCTGCACCAGAGCGCTCTTGACCTCAGACTGGGGCGACAGTCCATGTTTCAGCACGACAACGACCCTAAGCACACAGCCAAGATATCAAAGGAGTGGCTTCAGGACAACTC
Organism: Maccullochella peelii; assembly: GCA_002120245.1. Taxonomy (NCBI): domain Eukaryota; kingdom Metazoa; phylum Chordata; class Actinopteri; order Centrarchiformes; family Percichthyidae; genus Maccullochella; species Maccullochella peelii. Next base: position 7,473 of record LKNJ01002304.1, read on the forward strand.
TGTGAATGTCCTTGAGTGGCCCAGCCAGAGCCCAGACTTGAATCCGATTGAACATCTCTGGAGAGATCTGAAAATGGCTGTGCACCGACGCTTCCCATCCAACCTGATGGAGCTTGAGAGGTGCTGCAAAGAGGAATGGGCGAAACTGCCCAAAGATAGGTGTGCCAAGCTTGTGGCATCATATTCAAAAAGACTTGAGGCTGTAATTGCTGCCAAAGGTGCATCAACAAAGTATTGAGCAAAGGCTGTGAATACTTATGTACATGTGATTTCTTAGTTTTTTATTTTTAATAAATTTGCAAAACTCTCTAAGAAACTTTTTTCACTTTGTCATTATGGGGTATTGTGTGTAGAATTTTGAGGACAGAAATGAATTTATCCCATTTTGGAATAAGGCTGTAACATGACAGAATGTGGAAAATGTGAAGCGCTGTGAATACTTTCCGGATGCACTGTATATTATCAATATCGTATCTGCCGTTAGAACAATCTAACCCTGAGAGCTATTTGAAGTTATATTTGCTAAATCCCAATTCCTGCATATCATAATTTTGCTGTAATCTCTGACGTAGTCACAGTAACTTGAGTTACTAATAATGACAGTAATTCTTGTTAGCAAATATTAGCATAAGCTGTGTTATTAAGCTCAGCAAGCTAGGTGTCTAGCATGGCAGCTAATGGTAAAAATGACTTAACTTAGTTGGCATTTCTAATAGTGTTCAATAAAATCATCAGTTTTCAGGTTCCTGAAAACCTATGATTTGCAACACAGGTAGAACCATATAGAACCTCACAGAACAAAGTTAGAGAATGACTTTGGAGACTGAGCCTTTTCCTGTTTTAAATTATAGGGCCATTAGTTCATGTTAATAACTTGTCAAAGAACAGTATCATGCAGGGCTATAGCCAGGCTTTTAGAAAGTATTTTCTGACATCAGTTTTTTTGGACATTTTATGGACTATGGGATTAGTCGATTAAATGAAAAAACAATTGATAGATTAATTGATGAACAAAAATGACTGTTAGTTGTAGCCCTAAAACATGAAGGTCTAAATGCTGTTTCAAAGCCATTCCCTCACTGCAAGGAATAGGATTCTGGTGGAGAAATACTTATTAGTGCTGGGTATTGAACAATACATTTTGAGTACCAGCTGAAATGTGTCCGTAGCACTGAGTATCTCAAGTGCTGAGAGTTGTTATTGGATGCTTGGTCATTATCAGTCTTCTTTACTGAATCTTTGATCAGATTTATACTGATATAAGGCAGTTTTTTTTTAACACTAAGCATCGAGCAGTTTGATTATTGATGTTTTGTTAAATGGAAAAAAAAAGAGTCAAAACATGTATGTTACCCAAAGTAAGATATCAGTATAAGTATTGGTATAGATACCCAGCCCTTGTTCTTTATTAATATGTATTTTTTGGTCTAAAAATTGTCAATTTTAAATATATTGAGTCTAAACACATCTGGAATCAGCCTAGAAATGATCTGCAATGCGTAAGCTTTTAATTGTAGCATATTATCTCCAATGCTGCTAATATCCTCCAATTCCCACCAAAAATGCAGAGGGCCTGACCTCAGGGTCCTCAATGTTATGGCCCTGTTAACACGTGAGTAACTGATTTTTGACCAAGAAGTCAGATTGAACCGTGTGCTGCTAAGGTCACAGCTTGTTCATGTGACATTTCTCCAACATGTATAATGAAACAAGTATTTTCTAGGCTCATTCTCATCTTTCTGCCAGTGTTCTGCATTTTTGTCTTGACATGTTTTCTTAAAGTTGGCAATTTAAGAGGATAGGATTACATTCCCCTGCACATATGTTCAAATGAATCTCATGCACACAACTGGTATTTATTTAAAATATGTTTCAGGAGCATTATATGAAATGTAAGCAACACAGCATTTTAGATATCATGTATGTTTGAATTAGGAATCGTGCTGACGTTTGTCATCATTTCTTTCTTTAGCTAGCCTGCCTCTGACACTTTATGTCCACATGCTTTGACAATTAACCCGGGTTAGCGTTCCCAGATATGGACCCTATATCTAAAAGTCAAACAGCATTTGTGGACTTTAATTGAAACCAGAGTGTTTTTCTTCAATACGATTTGGTTATTAGCAGATCATAAAGCCCTGATGACATAATGTGGTTAGCCTGGTCGCACTCTGGTTTACCAATCTCTCTCTCTCCCTCTTTTTCTTTCCCTTTCACTCTCTCTCCCTCGCTCTTTGGTCAGAGTAGTGAGCGGTTGCATTCCTGAGCCACCCGTTGCAATAACAGCTCAGCGCTTTAAGCAAACTCTCCTCACCGCAAAACTCCCTCCTCCTCCTCCTCCTCCTCCTCTTCACCCTCACAGTGCCTACTCCTCCTCCGCTTCCTTCTCCTCCATCTCAAATGTTCATTCCATCATCTCATTTCATCTGATCTAGGGGCAGTTTTTATTATAACCTAATCATAAAGAACCAGCGTTGGCCACGGTCCAGAGGCTAATGCCTTGTTTCCGACACACAGATAAGAAAGACAGAGAGAAGTTAGGCAAGTGCAATTTCTTTCTTTCTTTCCATACCATCCTTGCCCACAAGAGCAACTCCACCCAAGCTACTTCACCAGAAAGAAAGAATGAAGGAAAAGAGGAGAGAGAGGGGGGGATGCTTAGTGCCCAGACCATGAAAGAGAGCCTGTGGAGTATTAAGAAAAAAAAACACTCTATGTCAGAAGATGGAGGGGCCTGGGTCACACACACACACACACACACACACACACACACATACACTTTGCTGTACTAGAAATGAGAGGGCCCCCACCGTCTCGCGTGCAGAGTGGTGGAGAGCTGGGTATCTCTTCAAAGACCCCTGCAGCTTTCCCAGAAGACATCATCCGCGTGTCTAACTCCCTCCAGACCCTGCAAATGCTGCTGTGTGTGTGTATGTGTGTCAGTATTTGTGTGCACACACTTCAATGGTGTGATTAAGCTCCCAAAATTGGGGACAAATTGCTCTCAGGTGCAGATACTTTGGAATAAGATGATTTTTCTTCACCGCTCTCCGCTCTGTCTTCACCCCCC